>JBBMOE010000041.1:4855212-4898904 GCA_037975065.1 Chaetodon trifasciatus
GAGCGCGTTAAGACTTCCAGTTCAAGCGGAGTGAAAAATGCAGCCCTCCTCTTCCCTGTTGCCATGGTGACTCGTCGAATCGGGGCTCCATTGATGCTGTCTTTTTATAGTGGTAGCGCACGCGCTTAACTCCAGGTGAAACTACTCCGAGTTGATCAAACCAACTCAAATCAGCTGTTCTTGAACCGAAAACTCAGAGTTTCCTATTTCAGAGTAGATCAACTCAGAGTTCAGGGTTAGACTCAGAGTTTGTTGAACCTGCTTTGTGAAACGGACCCCAGGAGGACCACAATCAAAAATACAGTATTATCATAAAGTAAACACACAGCATACTTTCAGTGTAATTCGTTCCTATTTCTATTATATTTTCATACATATTTTATCTCTTGGTTATCCTTCTGTCACGAATTACAGAGATAACTTTGCTGAGCACTGTTTAGCCTTTAATGTATTCGAAAGACTAAGGTCTCTACAATATGTTGCTATGAACCAACCGCTGCATGCAGATAAAGAAGTTGCAGGGCGAAGTATTTGTATGTCTCTATGAACGCCACAGAAGCTGTGAGGACGGTCGCTACCTCATTGGCACATGTCCCGGTGGGGTGGAGCGAAGCGGAGCCGCCTCTTGTTTTGCGGTCTTGTTTTTGTCAGCCTCACAATAGCGCAGCTGCAGCAACCACCGGGACTGGAGCTCCGATGCGAATCGGGGATCCGAATCCATGTCTTTTCAGTGGGCTTTTTTTCGGTTCGACGACAGGAGCAGGTCGCCGTCAGGATTTTAAATCTATTTGTGCACAGTTTCCATGGACTCTTTGATTCTATAGAGCACTGAATCGCTACAAGTCGTTTTCCTGTGTAGTGTAGACAGAGTCCACACTGTCCTGAAGGAGTGGTATAACTGTGGAGCTTCTACGTCGCCAAATGGGTGTGAGTCCATGAGGAGAATACTAATGAATGGTGCGCTTCGTCCGGCCGAGGCGCAACGCGTTCCTCATTGCTGCTGACTGCCACAACAGAGCCGATCAATCATCCAGAGCGCACCTGGGCCTGCGCACCACCATCTTCAACCAAGGAATTAATGAGTGGGATCTGAGCACCAGAGTTGTTTTCCCAGAATCGCTGGTGGATAAAATCATCCAGCAGCTGCAAAAGGTTAAAAAAAAAATAAATAAATAAAATGGGCAACAGCTTCTCCAACATCTCTGCACTCCAGTCTCTTCACATTGTCATGCTGGGATTGGACTCTGCTGGCAAGACCACAGTTCTTTACAGACTCAAATTTAATGAATTTGTCAACACAGTTCCTACAATTGGATTCAACACTGAAAAAATCAAGCTAAGTAATAGCACTGCGAAGGGCATCAGTTGTCATTTCTGGGACGTGGGAGGCCAGGAGAAGCTGAGGCCCCTGTGGAAGTCCTACAGCCGGTGTACTGATGGGATCATTTACGTTGTGGACTCTGTGGATGTTGACAGGCTGGAGGAGGCGAAGACAGAATTACACAAAGTCACCAAATTTGCAGAGAATCAAGGGACACCACTGCTGGTCATCGCCAACAAGCAGGACCTGCCCAAATCTCTTCCAGTGTCAGACATTGAGAAGCAGCTGGCTCTGCATGAGCTCACCCCCTCTATCACCTATCACATCCAACCTGCATGTGCTATAATAGGTGAGGGGCTTCATGAGGGTATGGACAAACTGTATGAAATGATACTGAAGAGAAGGAAATTCCTAAAACAGAAGAAGAAACGATAACAGATGATGATTCTGTGGACAGTGTTTCAGTCAAATTTACTAAGAAATCCAGGTTCTACCAGTGTTGCCCAAAATAGTTTTACTGAGCAGTGATTTTTAAAAGATTCTCTTTGGATTAAAGTTGTTCAATGCTGTGAAGCTGTGAATGACGCTCTTGTACACAGAAGGCTGCCTCACTGGCTGCAGTAGATAAAATACATACTAAGGTTAACCAAAAAGACAAACTAAGAAATGAAACTTGAAATGACTATTCAGATCTACAGAACTGAGGAAGATTAAGGGGCTGGCCCTTTCGCCTGGGGTTTATCATGGACTTTGAACAGTTTGATTCTGAAGTGCCAAGAAGTGCTAAGATAAGATAACACTTTATTAATCCCCCGTAGGTCACTGGAAAATATTTTGTATTTTATTTTGTATTTCCATCTGCACATGGAGGTCACAGAGGAGATAATGGATGTTATGCAAACTGTTTTTTGGAGCATTGAAGTCGCCTTTCCTCTACATCTTGGACTGAGGGCAGAGAATCCACTACTTTGCACTTTTCATTTCCTAACAAACAGTAAAAACTACATTGTATTAATAAGGGAGCAGATCCAGGTGGGTTATGTAGTCAGAAGCCAAAATCAAAGTATTTTTTGAATATTAAAAGATTTAGTCCATGATTTTAGTGACTTCTTCGTTTACATGTGGTCAAAGAAGCAGTGATTATGATGTACTGACATTAGCAAGTGGGACAATACAAACAAGTTTGCACAATAAGGAGTTATGAACCATTGATTTATAGTAATTTGATTTCTTTATCAAGATACTAAGGCAGGATTCAGACTATACAGTATCAGCCCAATTATAGCTGGATCCAGCAGACATAGGATGTTGAGTCCAGAATGACAAGGGGCGTTGTCCACAACAATTGATCATTTTATCTTGTGTAGTGTGCCATTGTGGAGGCATGCCCCATACTGTCCCGACAAAAAGATTAGCATATTAGAATTTGTTTGGCCTGCACATGAAGTGAAATTGAGAGCAAGGCCACAGCTTGTTTCTGAAATGTATGGATTGGATCTCCATTGGGGTGCAGTGTTTTCTGCTTCAAAGCACTGTGAAGCCGAAATTCGAGTTTATATTTTTGCTTAGATGTCAGGGATAAATTGTTTGTCAATGTGTGAACATGAATTAAAAAATTCTTTATTGTATATTTCTATTGCAGATTAATCCACTAACAATTTCATCATCATCATCATTAAGTGATGAATCAGTATGGTTCATAAACTGTTAGAAGAAAGTGAAAATAAACATCACAACTTTCCCCAAATTGACATATTCAGATGTACTGTTTTGTCTGAGCAACAGTCCAAAAATCAAACGGTATTCATTTTTTTCTTTTTTCTTTAAAAACAAATAACATAAATGATAAATTGATCATCAAAATTGCTGCCTATTGATTAGTCATTTCAACTTTAATTTGTACCCTTACATGAATAATTGTAGTGCATGACATGTGCCTGCTGTGCAGGGTGTTTCAATGTAAGCACCACTATTAATAACATCTTGGTCACCTCAGTGAGTCTTATTTTGTTTTACTAGTTACCATGAATGAATGTTCGACAGTGTCTTTTTAGAGCTGTGCAGGTTTAAATTAGATTGCTTCTCCCGTGGTGGAAAAGTACATGTACTTAAGTAGTGGAGTTAAATTAAGTACAAGTAAGTCCAAATGTATTGAAGTATTTCCATTTTGGATTACTTCTACTGCAATTCATTTGAGGCAAATATTGAATGTTTTACTCAACTACATTTATTTTACAGCTGTAGTTACTTGTCAGATTAATATTTTACATAAAACTCATGACAAATTTATACATTGCTTTTTTAAAAATATTATTCTATACTATTCAAGGCTCAAAGAGGTCAAATTATCTGCAATTTCCATAAAAAGCAGTTTAAAAAGGATTGGAAACTGGTGTATCTGAACTTTTTGCTTTCCTCTTTCCTCTCCCATCACTCACCTCACAAGCCCTCAGTTTTAAATGGTGACTTGATAGGGAACCACTGCAGCAAACTACCTCACTGTAGTTAGAATGTAGCTACAACTAACTTTTCCTTGAGGTGAACAGTCAAATACTGTTTACACATCAATGTATCAGTATTAACAATCTAGTAATTGTTGATATTGATGCAGTACACTACTTGAATGTTTAATTTAAATGTGAATATTTTATTTGTGCAATCCTTGTTACACTTAAAATTCATTTCACCACTTCATGTTGAGGAATGTTGTGAGTTTGATGGTTTTTAATGACATCAGGTTTAGATTTACAGAGTGGTTTCCCACAAAAAAAGAACAGAGTCCTGTCATCTCAGGTTGACCTGGCAAAGGCATAGCAAAACCAGGGCACCTTCAGTGAATTAAGAAACAGATTTCTCTTCTTGCGTCTGCAGTTATCATCTGTGTTTGCACTGACAAATGTATACAACAAATTATTACCTTAGTTACCTTGTTACACTTAAAATTCATTTCACCACTTCATGTTGAGGAATGTTGTGAGTTTGATGGTCTTTCGTGTTGTGTTTTCGTGTTGCATTAAACAGTAACTGATTTGGCTGAAATTGCTTGCATTCTAAAATTAGTAAGGGGTGACCAGTTTAGGGATTAAATTCAGGCTTAATTCATACAGTGTCTGCAATAACAGCGTGATGCTGATCTGCCTTTGCTTCGAACAGACAAACATCTTTTGCTCAACCACAAGCGGGCTGCTTGCCAGAAAAATGTAGACATTGGTCATTGGTCATTCCAATGACCAAAACTATCGTTTTTCTGGCTAGGACAGTCTGATCATTGATCACTGATTATAAAGGAAACTTCAGACAAACTGTTGGGAAATACAAGACTGCAGAAGAAGTCAAGCTATGAGTTGACGGAAAGTGTATTTTTCCCTCTTCATGGAAGTAGGGTAACAGTTTTCCTGTTTCCTTTGTACATGTTTGGAGTGATTTAATGACTACTGCTACTACTGAGTATATTTTTTGCTCAAATATTAATTGTTGGTTGTGTTTAGGTCAGCTAATTTGTTCCAGCATCCAATGATAATAGATGCATCTGCGGCATCTGTGCGGCTGCTGTGACAACCAGTAACATTAGCCTTAGCATCGGAAACAAGCTAACTCTGCCCAGCCGCTACATCACAGTCGCTTACATATCGTACGCGCTGTGCTGAGTGTTACTGTAACAATCATCATATTAGCTTTATGGTTATTTGTTGTCTTAGCCATATATGCTGTTGTTGGCGGCGGCGGTAAAGGCAGTTTCTCCTTTGTGGGTGGCTGTTGCTCCACCATAGCTTTCACTAGCCTCTTGACGCCGCTCACAGAGCTGTTTGACGAAGTGGCAGCCGGCAGCATGAGAGGATGGAGGGGGACGGTTTGCAGCATGTGTGAGTAGTGATTGACCGATGTCAGACACTCCCTCAGACACTCCTCTGGCTCTCATTGGTTGTTTTGTGTCGGGTGCGATGGATTCTTGCAAATTGCAGTAGGAGCAGTAGGTGGGACTGATGGAGCCATTTTTTTTTTTCTCTCACGGATTACATGTTAGAATTGTGAGATACTTGTACTTTACTTAAGTTTCCATATTCGACTATTTTTGTACTTCCACTTACATATATTGCACTTTTTACACCACTACATGAATCTGCAATTTACTTTCGAGATTCAGATTAAATATACAAAATGTATACATAATGATTTAATATTATAGAAAAAAAGACTTTATTGATCCATGGGGGAAAATTACTCTTCGACTTTTTGGGGGGAAAATTTTGATGGAGGACTTACTTTGTAACAGAGCATTTCTACACTTTGGTATTGCTACTTTTACTTAAGTTTCAGATCTTAATACTTCTTCCACCATTGTCTTCAAATAGGGAGAATGCCATTTAATTTGACTGAACTTGGTAATAAAGAAAAAAACAATTGGAAGGAATGAAATACAGGGAGAGGAAGAGGAAAGAGAGATGAGACAAAAAAAAGAGTAATCATGATATTAACCATACTTGATTATCCTATCTCAAGATGATGGGGTGGTTGATCCATAACTAAATTGTGAAAAATTGCCTTGTTTTGGGTATGAGTGCATCAATAAGATCTCTGCTTCTCAGCTGCTTTTGTGTACACGCTATTCACCTTGTTAGTACACAGATTCAACACAATATGTTTTTGTTATTTAACTTTAAAATGTATTCTCTTTACCATTAAAAAAGTCTTGTGTTTTAAACAGCATGTAATGAAGTAGTTAAAAGAAAACCAAAAACAAATGGCTAATGTTTGGAAAGTGTCTCCAAAGTGGGGACAGCAACCACTTTGAAACAACTCAGTTCAATTCACTTAAATTATATAGTGCCAAATCACAACAAAAGTTGTCTCAGGACACTTTCTATTTAGAACAGGTGAAGACCATACTCTTTAATGGACAGAAACCCAAGCACTTGTGGATGGTGGCAAGGAAAAAACTTCCTTTGAGCAGACAGAAACCTCAAGTAGAACCAGGGTGGGTGGCCACCTGCCTCAGAGACAGAGAGAGAGAGAGAGAGAGAGAGAGAGAGAGAGAGAGAGAGAGTGAGAGAGAGAAAGATGCACAGCAATGACAATAATAATTATAATAACAGCTTTATCTTAAAAATAGAGAGGGCATCTGTGTCCCCCTGGACTGAGACTGGAAGATGGTTCCACAGGAGAGGAGTCTGATAAACGAAGGCTCTGGCTGTCATTCTTTTACAGATTTTAGGGTTCACAAGTAGGGTTACATTCTGGGAGCACAGTGTTCTAGTGGGGTAATAGGGTACTATGAGCTCTTTAAGATGGTGCTTAGTGTGGTTCCTGTAATGCCAATTAAATGTTTCTGTCTCTGTAATAGGATGTGATGGTCAGTGGTGTTGAATGCAGCACTAAGATTTAGTACAATTCGAATGTCATTAGTATGTTTGGACACTGTTGTCTCTGTGCTATGATGCAGTCTAAATCCTTACTGATGTTCCTCAAAGAAACTATTGTTATGTAAAAAAAGAAAAAAAAAAGCCAACTGATTGGGGATTGCTTTCTGAAGAATTTTAGAGAAAGGGTGGTTACATATACAGTAGGTCTATAGTATAGTTCAAGAGTAGGCTTTTTAAAAGGTTTAATTACAGCCTCTTTAAAGGACTGTGATGGATAGCCTGTGTTACGGCTTGTGAGACGGTAGTTTTTGGTTGGACTCAAAGATGCAGACCAGAGGTAGTTAGAAAAAGAACACAATTTATTCACGATAAATAATGTACAACAAAAGGTGCACTCAGAAGGAGTGGAGAAAAAAATTATGGGAGCTCCGTTGTGACGAGTCTGAGGCAAGGCACACACTGACGCGGCAGGCAGGCAACTGAAACACATAAACACACTTAAAGTGGAGTTCAAGAGAGGAACATTAGCACACTCACGAGCAGAGGAGACAGACAATTTGTTACTCACAATCATGGAACACACGATCACACCAGGAGTCAGGAAAACAATCCGGCAAAGGTAGGAGAGAGCTCTCCCCTTTTAACCTCTGCCTAATTCAGCGTCATGCACATCAGGTGCGCTCCTGTGGAGGTGGAGTTGGCCAGGTGTAGAGACATACCCAGCTAGACAGACAGGGGAGACAGATAGACAATATCTCTGCTGGGGAAAGGGAAAGAGGAAAACACAAGGGACAGACAAGTCTGCAGGATCTTAACAGCCTGTTGATAGAGTCAGGTTGATCACATTTAGTAAAGATGTGACTGAGGGAAAAAACTTTAAGCAGCTTAGTTGGGATGGGGTCTAATAGACAAATTAATACTTTAGATGGCGAAATCATTGAAGTTGGTGAAGGTCAATGGGGGAAAAGCAGTCCTAATATATATCTGGTTTAACAGCTGTTTCTAAGGTTCCTGTGATTCAGATAAGATACCAATTGATGGCAGGAAGTGATGAATTTTGACTCTAATAATTAGAAAGTTACAAGTGAAGAAGCTCTTGAAGTCATGAAGTGTACCAGTATCACTAAAAGAAGCAGAGGAATAGCTAAACATCTGACTCACTGAGCAAGAGAGAGCAGGAGAGTTAGAGGGAGAGGGAGAAGTCATTCCTAACTGCTAAGATAAGGTAACTACCAACAATGCACTATACACAACAGTAAGATTACCCAAAGAGAGAGCTACAAGTGCTTGAGCAGAGGTAATGTAAGTTTAAATGTATAGTAAGTAGCCACTGTTGTGTAGAATAAAGCAATTTTAGCTCAGACAAGCTAGCGGAGGTATACCACCACTAACACAGCAACCAGAAATGAGACAATATGCTACCTGGATCAGCTCTTTCTTGCCCCTGCAGCTGTTAGTGTGTGTTCAGACGGTTGATAGCTGTGCATTATTCAGGTGACCCTGGAACATATACTATAGATTATGCTGTTGTTGTTCTGCCTCCCCCTCACAGTATGTACTATATGAGTGAGTATGTGTCATTGTTTTCTCAACAATGTACAACAGTATTCATACTAGATGCCCTTCATCTGAGGGGATGACGCTGCTGTAACCCAGTGATAACCTCTGCTATCTACAACGGTATGAATACAAGGCAGCATGGACAAAGTTACCATTTGTGATGACTAAAATGACCATTGAGCCTAATAGACTGTTCTCTCATGCCAGCTATTAATTCTCATTCAGTCCTATCTTATCTTATTAATGACACTAATAATTAATAACAACAGCACACTTTTATATGTCTGGGTCCTGGTATTGATCATGTTGACTCACTTGCTAGCTTTCCTGGGAGATTTGATATAGGTTCACCTTTGCTATTCCTGCTGTGACAAATAAGACAATCTGTATCCTAATTCTGAACTACACATGATTTTGAGTATACTAGAAAAAAATAACAAAAAGAGACAGCAGTTGGTGGACATTGTTGCCACAATGCAAAGGAAATTAATTCCAGAAGCTGGTGAAACAACTTTAGGAGGTTGTTGAAAAAAAAATTAAAAAATAAAAATGAATGAATTAAAAAAAATGAATTAAAATCTTTAAAAAAAATTTATGATTTTCAGACTTTTCAGATTTTGTGAACTACAAATATTCTATTTCCTCACAAAAAGAAGTCACAGAGCATCATTCTGGTGCGCTCCGGAAGCAATACAGCTATGTTTTTGTTGGTTTCTTATTCTGTCATCAACATCCTTTTACGTAGTCCAGTCATTCACCACAGCAGCACAAAAAACATCTAAGGAGGGGTGCAATAATTGGCCTAGAGTATTTCTAGAGGGTACAACTGAAATACATAATGCAATCTCTCTCCCGCTTTTGTGCTGTTTGTAGGATATCAGTTTGCGGATGTGTGCCATGTGGACTGATTTGCTAGTCGCTGATTATTTTTTTTAATGAATACGATCAATCGATCTGTATTGGCCAATGGATCTGTAATTGATCTGGGCATTTTAGTATATTTGTATACACTGAAGGCCCTTTAATGCATTTCAATATGAGTGATTGTGTATAGACCTATTACCTTGTGAGGCAGCTGGATTCAGAGAATCCATCTTGCCAGGATTCAAGTTATGCGCTTATGGCTGAACCACAGCACTCCTAATTTCGACCAGTCGGAGCCACGATAGGAATTGTGAAATAGAGAAAAGGTCACCGCAGCTTTTTCTTTCTTATTAGGCTTTTATGAACACACCAACTTGTTTGTTTACATTCTCATTCCCGAAAGTTGGTCCCTAGTATGTCCTTTCCAGTGATACCACCCATGTCGTGAAAAATAGCAAGCTACGATTGGAGAAACATGATAGCCTGCCATTTCTTAGCCAAGTCAAGCAAGTCAAAGTGAGTAAGAATTTGTGACTCTACAAGCACCTAATCTGACACAGTGATCATAACAGAAAGAATTATTTTGCAATCTGAACCTTAGATTAAATGTAGAATAAGTCAGTGGTGACAGGAGACAGGATGTGTCTACTTTTTCAATATTTAGCCAAAACAACAATATTTCCCTATCCTTGAATGTTTTAGTAGCCTGAACCTAAGGACACAAATCTTGTTCTTGGTTGCTGAAGTCTTAGACTATGTATCCACTTTCTGAGTATCTGATCCAACTACCTCGACATCTGGACAGTACAAGAATTTAGCACTTTCTGGATGTTGCCAGTGGACACAATCCCAGCAGCAATTCTAGCTCACATCAGTGAATAGTACCACAAAATTCATATGCACATCTTCATACTATAATTTTGAAGAGGTTATAACGAGTTGGTGAACTACTGCAGCTGGTGACTTAACAGCTTGCTGAGCGTCTTTCTACTGTATTTGCCCTGCACAGTGCCATCTGCCCCCACCCCCACCCAGCCTTTTTGTTATCATTATACATCAATAATGAGTTATTTAAGGAATGATTAAAAAAACTCTTCAGTTCGTTCGCTCAGTCACTAACAGGATAACAATTTCACTGTTGTTCATAAGAAGTATTTGTACTGTCGGCTCCTGTCTCAAAGCCATTTGCAAACAATTCCTTTGTTGTGAAGCAGTTTATACTCTGACAACAAAACTGGATGGTGAAACAATAAGCTACAATGGCTTCCTTCATTTTAAACTCTCCAGCCCTGTGTTTCCTCAACGGTTAGCTCTGTCAAGACAGTTTGGTACTGGTCAACAGTGCATGTCTGTGTCACCAAATTTCACCAAAATTGAAGTCAGAAAAATATGTGCAAATTTACTTCAATAGTACAAGTACAATCGGTAAGTAGTTTTGTCTTGGATTATCAATAAATTACCAGGGTTTGAGGTGGTGACTGAAATGTGTGCAGAGGAGAGTTGGGGTTATCTGGAAGTCAGAGTGGGCTGAAGGTTTGGCATAGTGGAGCAGCAGGGAGGGATCGCCCCGCTTCCCTGCCCAGCCAGAGCCAAGCATACATCTGAGGAAACATCTTTCAAATGGAAATGCAGCAGACTTTTTGTTGCCAGACTTATTGTTCACTCTCTGAGCCTCCTCCCACTCTCACACTCTCAGTGTTTCTTTCTCCTTTGTTCTTATTTCTATCATCCTATGGCTTTCCAGAGACTCCAACATTATCTATTGTTATATCAGTGTTTGTCTTCTATTGTCCTGTTGTTTTCCTGAAGCCTGACACTAACTCTCTGCTTCTCTGCTTTACAAAAATAATGCAAAAGTAGTTGTTATTTCAATTTAGATTATTATTTTTTCTTTTTTTTTTTCATGGGTTCCTGTCTACCTCCAGGGATGTCAAGAAGGGATCTGGTATGGTTGAAACAGTTTCCACTGAATGGTCTTAGTGCATCGTCAGACCCATACATAGGGTTTGTTGAGGAATGTTTTCATCACAAATTAAAAAGTAAATTTAACACTCTCCATAGGCAAACAGGTGATAACCATCTATCCAACTGACACTGTCCAATTGTGGGAGGGTATAGAATGAACATTTTGTTTTTTTAATCTTCAGTGAATCCAGTTCTTTTCAATACACTATATTATTCAGTGGTGCAAGAAGTATCAGTTTCCTTTCCCTAATTTAAAGTAGCAAACTGTATAAAACGTGAACATCTTGTATTCTATGAGTGTTGTTTAATGCTTAATTAGGTGGTGAGGTTGGAGTTTCTTTATACTACTTTACTACTGCTTTATATACTGCTGGGTAGTTTAATGTATACCAGTGTGTTGTATTTAATGCATGTTTTGTGTGTAATCTTCATCAGAAAATTAACGAGAAATGCCGTGTAGTGGAAGCAGCATATGATTTTATTTAAGTACAGTATTTGACGACTGGTATTTTATATACAACATATAGTCCTCTGCTCCATCCCAAATGGCAGCCATCATGAAACATTGGACGATGATCACAATAATATCAAGAAGAACAAAAATAGACTAATCAAAAAAACAATAAGGAAATTGATACTAAATTAACTTCTGTTGCTTTTGCTGGGTGAGAGGCCCCAGAGCAAGGAGAGTCATCTTTGACTGTGACTGAAGTTGATCATCAGACACCACAATTCCGTAAATCTGCTTTGATTAAAAATGATAATAAAATAACGATATTGGACTTCCAGTTATGGCGGCCACGTAGGAGGACGCATCACGCGCTGCTCTGTTTTAGCTACTACAATTTCTACTAAAAATACTCAATTTTGCCACAAAGCTTCATAATGCAGTGTTAGTGTGGATACTGTAATGCCAGTTAAGCAAAGAGAAGAGCAATGTGTCAAAGCAGCTGAAGTTAACTGACGACAAATTCATGGTGAAACACAGAAAGCTAAAGAAGACATGGCGGAACAGGGGGGCAACAGAGTCGGTGAACTTGGAGAAGACAAGATGGACACTATATTGGCTGCTATAACCTCCATGAAAACTGAGTTTTCAAGAAGATTTGATGGTATCATGGTGGCGATAAATTTTATGAAGAAGGAGATAAGCGACTGCTCTGAACAATCAAAAAAAATAGATTGGGTGTCTGCTAAATTAATCTAAGTGTAACATGTTGTTTCTACCATATATAGTCATGTTTTGTGGTTGAACATCATTAAGTAATGTTATTTTAGCATGATGTGCAATAACTTAACATTTCCTAAATTCAGTTGCTGACAGAACCTAATGCTTTTTGGGTCAGATATCAAATGGGGTGTACTACTCCAGAACATTTAAAAAAAAAAAAAAAAAAAAAAAAAACCAGAGTTTAAGCATGCCAATTTTTTTTACACACTTTCTCATTCAAGTGGATGGTTTTAAAAGAAAATTAAATAAGTGTATTCAAAAACTGAATTAAGAAAACTAAATTAGATTTGGTATTCAAAAGGGCGATCTGCTTTTCCATTTGCATCTCTGTTTTCAAGATGTATTTCCTTCATCTTAGTTAAAACTGGATCATATATCCTCTCCATTTACCATGTGTTGTTAACGGGGGTTAATTCTCTTGTAAAACATGTTTTATTGTTTTTGTAAGTCCCATTTTCTATTTGAGATAAATATTGATTGATTGATAAATATATTTACAGTTTATTTATAAAAATGTCTGTTTTAATTGCATAATTACAAAGTAATTGATGAAATGCTTTATTTCTATTTGCATGATACTTGTTTCCCATATTTAATGAGTAATGCATTAAATGTTTTTCTTTTTTTCTGATTTTCAGAGTGATGTGAAATGGCTGCCTCAGTGAAGCTCAGAATTATACTAGAGGAAAACGATTCCCAGAGACTGATTTTACAGGATGGGCTTCCAGCAACTGTTCCTGAACTTGTTGAGCACATTAAGAGGCAGTGTGGAGTACAGTCTGACTTCAGGCTTCAGTTCATGGATGCTGATTTTGGCAATGAATTTACCAACTTGACTTCTATATCAGAGATCGAGGACAAAAGTACCATAAAGCTAATCTTTGATTCTGGCCTGCTTAGTGGCACTCCACCCCCTCCTTACTCAGCTCCTTCTACATCACGCTGTGGTGATGACTTATCACTTTCAAGTGGCTCATTTGACACAGACATTTTGTCATCTTCTGATTCTGTCGCCTCAAGATCGTCTGGATGGCCTGTTGTTTTTGTTGTTCCCCGATTCCCATATGATTGTGAGCTGCAGCTGGAAAAAGCCAATGCTGCATTCAAAGCAACTGGAACTTTGCTCAACCCTGAAATCAGACTTAAAACTGCTATTCTTGACAGTTTAGCTGAAGTAATTGTGCAGCACAAAGTGTACCCAGCTGATAGTGAGTTTGAAGAGGCAGCAGAAGCCTTTGTATCATCACATCCTTGTTTGAGAGAACCAGGCTCTGCCACTGGATATGGTGGCTGAAAAGTTTGAAGTATAAACTCGCCAACTACAGAAGGAAGCTCAAGCGGCTTGGATGCCCAGAGGTCGAACTAAATTCCTTAACAAATAAATCTGCAGACAAGAGCAGTTCTGCTTATGGTGTGAAGAAGTCCAGAAAAGCTGAGGTGAATTACTGCCCCTCCTACCCATGTGAATCTGCAGAGACACTTGAAAAGATAAGAGAGGCCCTTATTTCAAAAGCAAAGAAAAGGAACAATGAGGACACAGTGGCTGCAATGATGGCCAAGACCTTTTCTCATAGAAGGCAAGAAGTTATTCGAGATGCACCCATGATTGCAGTTTTCAAAACCAGATGGCCAGCTCTCTTCAGTGTGCGTGAGGTAACTGAATAAGTGATTAGAGTATGTTCATATTTCAAATTCAAAAATAGTTTGGAAACATTTTTTTAGGTTATTTCTCCCTCATAATAATACTAATTGGTGTTGTATCATATATCGTTTCAAGCCTGATTTGTCACCTTTACAACAAGATATAAATGATAAGGATTGTGCTTCTGTGGAATGAGCAATACAGCTAAATGTGTAGGTAGCACCCAAAAAATGTTTCCAAACAATTTTGAGATTTGGTGGAAAATTATAATTGTTAAACTAATTGGTTGTTTCAGTGCATTGATAGTTAAATTTCTCTGTACCCATTTTTGTGTCAAGTTAAGTGCTGAGTGCAACAACAGTCAGTTTGCTGCCAAAGTTCTTCTCCGAGCTGGATGCTTGTTCATCAAAACTGCTCAAGGTCTTTGGCAAGAAGGGTGGTGCTCAGGGAAGAAAGATCAAGAGCATCCTGATGCCCATGACCCAGGTAAAACAAAGGGGACAAACTGCCGAACGCATCACTGTAAAGTTAACATTTTAAGAGGAAATGTGATGGGGAGAAGAGAGAAGTAAGACAATTTGGAAAGAGGGGAAACTTTTTCACTGTATGAAAAATGATTTGATTATAATTCTAACTTTTGGTAGATTTGACAAAGTGAACTCAAATAACTTAATCCCTTAACAAGCTGGCTGTGTGCCACTTAGTAACTTTCCACTGCCAGTACCTACTCTACACTACTCTACCAGATTTGGAGAGGGTTTCCACTACCCCTCCTTCGTAGATCTAGTGTGGGAAATGTGCGACTCAAGTGACATAACTATGTTTTAAGAAGTGTGTAAAGTTATTAAATCGACCATGTTCCACCACCACTTGCATAGCTGCTGTGATTGATGGTTCACTATTCTCGCGCTCTCTCTCTCTCGATAGAGTAACGAGTAGCTTGGCTCACTACATTTTTTAAGTAGCTTGCCTAACACTGCTCACTAATAAAAATAAACTCTCCCAGGAATTGTTGGACAGGTACATCTTTGATTTTGCTTGTTGAACACACACATACACAGGTTACAGCTTGCTTTAGCAGTAATTTGAAGCTTAGCATACAAGCTACAAATTTGCAATACGATATTGCAAATTCATATATCCTAAAATTGATTGATAAAGATGAAATAGGTTACATTTGGAAGAAAAAATGTGTCCTTTGTTTGATATGGCATTATGTGCGCGACATTTAGTCTCCCTGTTGGTTAAAACAGTTTTCCTCATGTTTTTGTTTCCTGGCGTACTTCGTGCGGCCCACATACTCAGACTGACAACAATGATGTGAAAAGAGAGAGAATCTTTAAGGCGCTGTCAGTCTACCTGAATGAAGAGCCGGAGAAAGTGGTGAAAGAACGCATGGTACACTGTAAAAAGTCCTTCAGTGACGTAGTTAGTGTTACTTTATTTTATGAAGCGTATCTGCTTCATAAAATCTTCATTCAATTTCAAATTCTTTTTGTGCTTGTGAAAGTTACAGATAAGTAATAAGTGTGAATATTTAACTAACTTATAATTTTATATTCTAAAATTGATTTTACCGAACTTCTCATAAAATTGATTTAACTAACTCAATTTTAGAGCGTTTACCAAAACTAAAACTTTCTGACATGCCCACATACTGCAGGGCAAACTTGTCTGGGCATAACTCCTGTCTGCAGCTATACAACGCAGCAGACATGTAAGTAATCGTTTTCATTGCTCAAAATGAGGTTTTAGCTAAGTGAACATGAGCGTGCTGCAATAAAAAAAATTTAAGCCCAACTTTAATGCAAAAGCATGGCATGTTTTTTCCCACCATGTTTTGCCAGTATTGTAGGCCGCAATGTGGTGTAATGCTAAACAGCTAACCATACAAAGTTTATTTCTTAGACAAATGTGGTTTCCACTTCATATTGTCTACAAATGTTGTCTTCATGATCATTTTCTAGTAGGATTAGAGTTATTTTATTCTGCCACTGTTATTTTTTACTGCTACTGTCGAAATTCCAGCTAGCAGAAATGTGTGTGGGCTAATGCTAACATGCGAGCTAATCATTAACAGCACTGTTTGTAGTCCCTGTTCGATTCTGTACGGATGGCCATACAGAAACGATTTCTAGGGCTCTGTGAAACAATGTTTGTTTATGTTTATGTGACCAAAATGGTCGCATATGAGAGCTTTTTTTTTTTTTTGAGAGTGTGCGAGTTGAAATTTCTTGTGGTTGCATTGTGAGTGAATGATGATCGTTAGCTGATCTGGTGGCCCTTCCATTGGCACAAGTAACTACTGCAAGAGTTATTGGGGTTGGAAATTGTACTATTTCTTCCTAATTGACTCAGTCTCTCCTTGCCTGATGTGTTAACAGTCAGTTTCACTGTTGATCCAATGACGAAACGATCTGCAGCAGATTAAAACCCAGAGAGGAGAGAGGAGGAGGCTGGAAGAGAGGGAGACACACCTTGTGATAAAAGTGTTCACATTCAATCTGGACGGCTCAAATGTTAACTGCGATCACAGTTTTTACTATTGACTAGTATTGACATTTAAAATGCGATCTGCTCATAGAAAACTCTGCTAATAGAAAACAGTGCATGTCGATAAAAATCCCCCTGTTTCAACCTGGGTAAATCTGTGTAGAACTGGTGCTACACTGCAGCCGCTTGCTAGTGTCTACCGCAGCCAGCGTGTGAGGTGTTTAGGAACATCAGTAAAATGTAATATTTACTGATAAGCAGATGTTCAGTAAGTGTTTAGCCTGTGAACAGTTTATGACTGGTGTGAGAAGAGGACTGGTAACAAAATGAATATAATTTCTGATTGAAACATTTTAGAGATATTAAGTCTTGTATCACTGAAAGTCAATGCACAATAACTAGGTTATGCAAAAACAGCAATTCATCAGCAGGCATAGAGGATTAATAGCTGTGGCCATGCTGAACCAAAATAAGGAGGTGGGGCGACCAAATCATTTGCTGGTGTGACCAAGAAAGTTATTACAATACTTTGAGAAACTTGATGTCAGATTTGCGTGAACTATAATCATTAAAATGTACACAAAAACAGGCTTGATGAAATATTTTACTTTCCATCTAATGAAAATAGAATACTGTATATAAAATTGTATCATTTTTAATCTAATTAGCAAACTAATTAACTTTTCACATTATTATTATTTATTGAGATGCACTAGTGGATTTTTAATTCACTTATTCACTTGAGATATAAATATTTTTTTGATCAGTTGGTTCTTTGCATTGAAATCACTTTTGATGTTTTTGTTGCTTCTTCAGAAAACCTTCCCTTTGGATCAGAGAGATTCATCCCAGAAGCCCTGTGTCAACAGTAATTTAAATCCTTAAGTAAATCTACCAGGTTTGAGGTTATTGCAGTACAAGGTTTTTGTGTCATTTACACACAGATTTAAGGTGTTCAGTCTTCTCCTCACCCATTATGCCGATGGCTAGTCAGGTGAAGTTCAATAGTCAATTTAACTTTTCTAAAGGTTCACAGGAAAACATAGATTAAATAATTCTCAGCATTCTCCTAAACAATTGCTATAGAGGTGGACCTATACCCATAGTAATACCTTTCTTAATTTTGTTCTGTGACAGATGGGATGGCCCTGTAAATTATGCAGCTGTGTTGTACAAGAAAAGGCAGATATTTTAAAGCATTACAGACAGCATCATGGAACCTATGGACAAAGCCATGCCTTGCCTTGTATACACATAGGCTGCCCATGCTCTTTTAAACACTGGAGTGCCCTCTGCTGTCACTTGTCAAGGTACCATCCAGAAGTAAATGCACTTGCCTCAACGCAAGCAACTCTTTTGTTCACCTGCCTAGTGTGTCAAAGACCCGGATTTCTGAGTGAAAAGGATTTTTTTGAACATATACATCATCATCTAAAGAATAATGAGACCGTAAAGTGTGTCTTTGCAGGCTGTGATCATCAAACTAATGTTTATTCGACCTTTGTAACACACAAACACAGAAAGCACAGCCCCCATTCTTTACAAGATTTCAAACCAGAGATCATTAGTCAGCTAGCAGAGTCAAGCAAGCCACTTAATTTGGAAGCTTCTGAAGAGGATATTGATGGCACTGATGATAATTATGAAGTAACTACCTCAAATGAACAGTATGAAGAGGAAGATGGAAGTGATGTGTGTGTCGAATACATAGCGTCCCTTCTGTTGAAATTAGAAAGTGTTCATAATGTGTCAGTTAGATGCATTGATGAATTGGTAGATGACCTTTACTTCATAGCAAATTCTGCACCAGTAGCTGCAATTAGAGGTATTGTTGTTTCTCATTTAAAGAAATATAACCAAACTATTGATAACACATTTGTTACATCTCTTGTTGAGGAATTGTGCAAATCCAACCCTCTAAGCAAAGCACTTGGAGGCAGTGGTCCTCTTTTATCATCATTCAGGAGACATACGTATTATAAAGAAACATTCGAAGTTGTTGAGCCTGTTCAATACATTCTTGAATCAAATGAGAAGAGAAGTTTCCAGTATGTCCCAATTCTTCAGTCTTTGGTTCAAATTTTGCGTAAAGACATTTTGAGACAAAAGGCACTAACAGAACCAGTCAACATCTGCAGAATATTGATCATACCTTGATGGTACAGTCTACAAAGAAAATTTGTTTTATTCCAAAGAAATAAGAATACCTCTTGTACTGTATGTGGATGACTTGGAGATTTGTAAGCCGCTGGGAACATCAAGAAAAAAGCATAAAGTAACAGCAGTATATTGGGTTTTTGGCAACATCCCTCATGCTTCTCAGTCCACTCTCAACTCTGTATACCTGGCACTTTTATGCAAAGCAGTTGACATCAAAAGATTTGGTTATGCTGAAGTGCCTGCCCCTCTATTAAAAGACATTGCAATCTTGGAGCCTGATGGCATATACATTTCCTCCATTGGCAAAAAAGTGAAAGGCAGTGTTCTTTGTGTAGTCGCAGATAATCTTGGGGCACACTCTTGTGGAAAATTTCTCTGGGCCTTACATTTGTAGGTTTTGTCTTGGAGAGCGATCAGACTTTCAAACAAAGGAAGTGAGGTTGGATGTTTTTCCTGCTCGCACCAAAAAGGACCACGCTATTCATTTGTTGACTGTTAAAGAAAATCCTACTCTGACACACAGTTACGGTGTGAAAAAGGATTGCCCATTGACTGAACATTTGAGCTACTTCCACTGTGTCTCTGGCTACCCACCAGACTTACTACATGACATTTTTGAAGGCATTGTTCCCTTAGAGTTAGGACTCTGCTTGAGTGTATTTATTTCACAAATAGAAATATTTCACATTCAGTGAACTTAACAGTGCCATCACACAGTTTCCTTATAAATGGGCAGACAAAACTGACTGTCCTCAGCCAGTGCCATCAACTTTCTCTTCAAAAAAGAAAATAGTAGGAAACGCACATGAAAATTGGGCCCTTATTCGACTACTGCCATTCATTATTGGCCACAGAATACCTTTGAGTGATCCAGCTTGGCTTCTGCTGATGTCTTTAAAAGACATTGTTGAACTTGTTGTCGCCCCAGTCCACAATGAAGAAAGCGTTTGTTATCTTGACTCAAAAATCTCAGAACATCGACACAGATTTCCGGAAGTGTTTCCTAATGAAGGTTTAATCCCAAAGCATCACTTTCTAGAACACTATCCTGCATTAATGAAAACATTTCGGCCAATTATTGCTTTCTGGACAATGAGATTCAAAGGAAAACACAGTCAGTTTAAGCGGATTTTGAGGCATACTGGCAACTTTAAGAACATTATACTATCCCTGGCTGCAAAACATCAACTTATGATTAGCCACCACCTGCATTCCACTGTAGTGCTAAATCTGAGTGTTGTAAGAGTGACATCAGTGTCAGTAGATGTCCTGCATGTAAATGTTCAGGAATCGATCAGGCGTCTATTTCCTTGTCAGTCTCAAGTACAACTGGCTGACACAGTCACCTGTCAGGAAACAAGGTACTCAAAAGGCATGATCGTGGTCCATGGTTCCACTTCAGCTCTTCCAGATTTTCATTTTCATTCAAATTGCACTTATTGGGGAAGAAGTGCATTTTATCATTAAAACACAGATCTCCTGGTATGATGAACACTATCGTGGGTTTTATCTGGAGAAGACGCACCATAAAACTCTTGTTGGACAACAAAACCTTAGTGATGTTTATCCTCTGATAGCCTATATAGTTTCAGGAAAGCGAATGGTGACATTGAAGTGCCACATCTGCCTCAAGTGTTGATAATCACAGTATGATCTCTGCTTCTTCTGCCCTCCTAGGCATGGAACAAACTGTGAGACTTCGGGTCATCATCAATCATGAAGTCAAGAAACTTACTCTCAACAGTGGCATTCCCTCATCTGTAGATGAATTAGTTGCAGCTGTAAAAGAACATTTTTCCATCCACACAGAAATAAGTCTTCAGTACAAAAACAAAGACTTTGATGACTTCTTCACTCTCACCTCTACAAGTGAACTGAAAGATAAAGATACACTTAAAGTAGTGTATGTGCTTAACCTAACACTGACCATTGTTCCTGAGGAAAGCACCCCTAATGCATCAGGTGTGTCCTCTTTTTCTGATTGTGCCTGTCTCTCTGTGGACTCAGATGATACCATCATTCTTATTCCTGAGGAACTAGTCCATGCATTCGTAACTTCCAGGCTGGATTATTGCAATTCCTTACTATCAGGCTGCCCAAATTCGTTGCTGAATATTCTCCAGTTGCTCCAGAACGCTGCAGCACGTGTTCTGACAAAAACGAGGAAGAGAGATCATATTTCTCCAATATTAGCCACTCTGCACTGGCTCCCTGTAAAGTTTAGAATAGTATTTAAAATTCTCCTCCTTACTTACAAAGCCATAAATGGCCAGGCACCTTCTTATCTTAAAGAGCTCATAGTACCGTATTACCCCACTCGAACACTGCGTTCCCAGAATGCAGGCGTACTTATGGTTCCTAAAGTCTCCAAAAGCAGAACAGGAGCCAGAGCTTTTAGCTATCAAGCTCCTCTCCTGTGGAACCATCTTCCAGTCTTTGTCCGGGAGGCAGACACTGTCTCTACAGTTAAGAGTAGGCTTAAAACTTTCCTTTTTAATGAAGCCTATAGTTAGGGTTGGCTCAGGCTTGTCCTGGACCAGTCCCTAGTTATGCTGCTATAGCATTAGACTGTCAGGGACCTCCAAAGACACACCGAGCTCCTCTGTCCCTCTCTCCCTCTCCATCTGCACGCTTTCATGACCTACCATGGCGTGTTACTAATTTAGCTCCTTCCTCGGAGTCTATGTGCTTTGTCATCTTGCAGGTTCCCATGGACAGTGGCTCGATCTGGATTGTGGATTACAGCTACGTCTCCTGCCATGACCCTGCCTGACCTCCACTGCAACTGCTACTACTGTTATTACATCCACTGTTATTGTTACTGTGACTACATGTCTGTCTGTCTGTCTCTCTCTGTCTGTCTCACTCTCTCTCTCTTGCTCTCCCTCTCTCACCAAACCGGTCGAGGCAGATGAAGGCCCACCCAGAGCCTGGTTCTGCCTGAGGTGTCTGCCTGTTAAAAGGAAGTTTTTCCTCACCGCTGTTGCCAAGTGCTTGCTCATGAGGGAATTGTTGGGTCTCTATAGATAAAAGAGCTCGGCCTGTACCAGCTCTATATGGAAAGTGTCCTGAGACAACTTTTGTTGTGATTTGGCGATATACAAATAAAATTGAATTGAATTGAATTGAATTGAATTGAATTTTCAGCCCCCATGTCACTGGGAGGCAGAACCCATGGCCTCCTGTATTTCCAAATCCAACTTTCTCACACAACACTGAGCTGGTTTTGAGGCAAGGCAATGAGACTTATTTAAGAGATGGAACCACACTGACATCACCAAGTGTAAAATTGAACATCCTGGAGCGGCTGGCAAAGACAATGTTTTCTTACACGGCTTACCCTAATGATGCTCAGAGGTGTGCTGTAGCACAAGCGCTAGTGGATAAGCATCCCTGCCTAAAGGAGCCAGGCTCTTTTAATGGAATTTATGGGTGGCAACAAAGCCTGAAAAACAACTGTAGGAACTACAGGACAAAATGTAAAGCAATGGGAAGCCCTCAACTCCTGATAAACACAAGACTGAAGATGACAGAAAACCTGCTAAAAACATCAAGAAAGCAAAGAAGGCAGAAGTAATTTTCTTCCTTCACACCCAGCTGGTGAAACTGACGATACCCTTAAGAATGTGAGACTTGATCTCATTGAAGCCAGCAAGAAAAAGGACAATGTCAAGAGCATAAATTACATGATGGCCAAGACCTACAGCTACAGAAGAATGGAAGTTGTTGTGCAGTCCCCAGGAGTGGCAGAATTTAAAGAAAGGTGGCCTTCCCTCTTCAAACCATTCCAGGTAAATCATTTCTCATTTTAGTGTTCCTAAACCTACACCGCAAAAATTTACATCGCTCTTTAGTTATTTCAACTTGTTTATTCCATTAAACTTTATGTAACATGATGTGTTTTGAATATCAAACTCAACTTTTTAGGTTTTCCAAGTTTTAACTCAAAATCATTCATTGACTTGACTATCTGAGAATTCCCGGTTAAGCCAATGTCCAATCAACTCAACTTTGTAAATTGAGGATTTAAAAAAAAAAAAAATGAAGAGAGAGAAAAAGTAGTTGTAGACCGGAACAATGGAATAGAGCGGCTGTTTCTAGTCAGCGCTAACAACGGGCAAAAATATTGTAGTAACTTCATACAAATTCTGTGGTAGCAATTTATGAAAGGATTCAATATCGATTGACTAAGTGGACTACATTATGAGATGGAGGAACATGGACCTGACTACATCACGAGGCGGAAGAACACCTACACTTTTTGTTTGACTTTGCGCCAATTCGCCAAAGTTTCACAGGAATGCGGGTACACAGGAGGAGAGACAGAAGCGAGTGAAAGACGTAAGTATGTATTGTGTAATAATTTACGTTTATAAGCACTGTTAAGTTGCCAGTTTGTTAGAATGTGCTTTTACATTATTTCGGCTTAGGCTGAAAATTTTAATTAACAGTTGCAGATGTAATTTCAAAGGGTTAACGTACCGTAACATTGTTAGCATTCTGAAACAACAGTTTTTCAAAACGTTAGAAAGCTAACTTAACGTCAGCTAAGTTTCTAACAACCAGTACCTAAAAAGCTAAGTTAAAAATAGCAAGTCGAACCACTTTGGAACATACAGTTTTACTCTAACGTTACCCCAACCTAACTTTATTCTTGGACATGGACAGGCACGTCCGGGTGATTGTCTGCAGTGTGCTGCAGCCCAGGTGGTAAGTTAGCAAAGTTTTTATCTGCTGTTTATCAAATCGACAGTTCTTATGCTACTGCTTCGGTAAAAAGACAAACTGCGGTCTAAATTAATATAACTAGGGTTTTTATGTAACAATGAGCGAAGGCCGTATGTCTTGAAAAGTTAGAGGCTTAGCTTTGTATTTGAGTGTGTGACTTCTTTTCCTCAGCTTTTCTGTGTCCGAACTACCCATTTTAGTCTGTAATCTTAAGGTTGTATAGCAAGTACTCTGCATTAAATACCGTAATTTCCGGACTATAAGCCGCTACTTTTTTCACACGCTTTGAACCCTGCGGCTTAATCAACGAAGCGGCTAATCTATAGATTTTTACGGGCTAACGGCCTCCAGGGGGGCGCTCAAGCAGGAAACGTAAGAGCAAGACAGACGGGTGGAAGAGATAAAGCACCGAGGAAGACGCTAGTTTGATTATGTTTTCTGGTAGGCTAACAGGCTACGGTTGCTAGGCTGGTTATGTTTTTTAACCAGCCGTGTTACTGCACGTTTGCTGTTGTTTAACTGCCGTGTTACTGAATCAGAATCAGAATCAGAATCAGCTTTATTGGCCAAGTTTGCAAACAAAACAAGGAATTTGACTCCGGTTTTCTCACTCTCATGTGCAGAAAGACACAAATTAACAAATTTACAAAATAGAATAAAAATAGAATAAAATAGATAAATAAATAAACTAAAAAAAGCACGTTTGCTGTCGTTTTACTGCCGTGTCGTTTTACTGCCGTGTTACTGCTGTTACTGCAGTTTTACTGTCGTTTTACTGCTGTGCTACTGCCGTGTTACTGCACTTTTACAGTCGTTTTACTGCCGTGTTACTGCACGTTTGCTGTCGTTTTACTGCTGTCGTGTTACGGACACTGTTTGGGAAAAAAAAAACATTTATTTACGGTAATTTGAAATTAAAAAAATCTTACTTTGTACCATCTTTCTGTGTAAATATCTCATGCTACAACGTGGGCACCTGCGGCTTATAGACAGGTGTGGCCTATATATGTACACATCTTTTTTTCTTTCTAAATTTAGTTGGTGCGGTTTATATTCAGATGCGCTCAACAGTCCGGAAGTTACGGTACTTGAACTCCGAGGCCTCAACTACGATATCACTGACCAGTGTTAATTTTGGCAAGGGATTTTTGGAAGACAGAGTTATTGATGACCCTTTTTTCATGATGAAAACGTTAAGGAGTGGCTAAGTGGGGAAAAAAAACTAAAAAAAAAACCACTGATTTTTTTGTTTACGTCCTACAAAAAATGACAGGCAGGCGAATAGACAGCCCCCCTTTCACCAACAACGTGCATGCATCAAGTGCAGGAAAACACCTTTGTTGTTTGACATGCACTGAAACGCTAATAGTCACATTAGTTAACTTGAGAGGCAAAGGACGGTGGCGTCTCAGACATCCATGATATACCATGAGTCAATAGGCTTAGTGGAAATGCATTCATGTTTGTTATGTTGACAAAGCTGTGCCATTTTACTATATAAGCTAAGACATAGCAAAGCCATTTCCAACATTCAGCTAGGCTAAAAATTACTTAAGTTACCTTGTCTGTTGCAGGACACATTTTGGACTTTGTCGTGGTTCATCCATAGAAAAGTATCTATAGCCTATTGTACAATTAAATGTTGAAACAGAATGGAACTCTGCATATCATGTCACAGTAATCTGTAGTATCTTTTTCTCTTCATTTGCAGATCAAAGGGTCCAGTTAATGAAGTGGGAGTGTAAGTTTTGTGTCTTTCTAACCAACAACCAAAAGAGGATACTGCAACATTACAAAGAGCGTCATGGGCACCATCAGAGACACTCAGGCCTAATTTGTATCTACAAAGACTGTTTCAGCCCTTTTCAAACACAAGTGGAACTTAAAAATCATTTGATTGGACATGGAAAAGAAGACAGTAAAGTTGTAGCCAAAATTTCCTGTGATTTGTGCAAATTTTCAGAGCCAAGTAACATTCAGAAATACATCTCTCATCTGAAGACACACTTGAGGAATAGAGAGACTGTTACATGTCCATTTGTGGATTGCTCTTTTAAGTCAAGTGTGCTGTCCACATATACTGCTCATAAAAGCCGCTATCATAAGTCTTCAGTCTTAGAAAATTTAAGACCTGAGCTTGTGGTGCACCATACAGCACCAAACTCTATATTAGATGTCGAATGTGACACTGAAGATTTATCTACGTTGGATTCTGTGCCCGAGGCTACACCTACACATGGATATGGGGAGCGAATTCTACGCCAGTGGGCTTCCTTATTTTTGCGGATGCAGGCTGTTTTGCATGTGTCAGAGTCAGCAGTTCAAGAAATAGTTGATGAGTTATTTGATATTGGAGATTTTGCTGGACAAAATATCAAGCAAACAATTGAAACTGTTTTGAAAGACAACAATTGTACAGTTGAGACATCTCTTGTGGATTCACTGGCAGATGAAATCCAGACTTTCCACTCAATTTGTTTTCAAGGAAAGGACCTCTTGGTACACAGCACAGAAGGCATTCATTTTATAAACAGAAGGAGTATGTGTTAAATATACATGAAAAGAGACATAATTTTTTCTAGGTACCTATTCTAGATTTGTTGAGTAAACTTTTAGAGAGGGATGAGATATTAAGAATACTTAGGGGAACCAATCGATATGAGTGTGGACATTACAAGTCATGCAAAAATGGTGAATATTACAAAGAAAACAAGCTTCTCTCTGAGAAACTAAGTATAGCAGTTGGTTTATACATTGATGACTTTGAGATTTGTGATCCCTTGGGTACTTAAAAGAAAGCACAAAGTCTGTGGTGTGTACTGGGTGATAGCTAACTTACCAGTAAGACTTAGATCACCATTATCATCAATTTATCTAGCTGTGTTATGTAAAACTGAAAATATCAAAGAATATGGGTCCAGCAAGATTCTGGACCCTCTGATCAGAGACCTAGAAAAATTAGAAAAAGAGGGTATCTTTGTTAGCAGACTTGGCTCCAATATTAAAGGGACAGTTTTGTATGTTTCAGCAGACAACTTGGGTGCACATTCACTCGCTGGATTCCAAGAGTCTTTCAACGTAGAGAGGTTTTGTAGGATTTTTGATTTTGACACGAAAACTGGGCTTTACTGAGATTTCTCCCATTGTTAATTGGCCACTATATACCAGAGGGTGAAAAGACATGGTGGATTATCCTTGAGTTAAAAGATATTGTGGAACTATTGTCCAGTCCCTCATTCACCACAGAAACCCTTTGCTACCTACAAGCCAAAATCTCTGACCACAGACAGTTGCTTTTTGAGGTTTTTCCTGATTATCAGTTGCGCCCCAAACATCATTTTGTTGAACATTACCCTGTTCTCATTCAGAGATTTGGTCCCCTAATAGAGTTTTGGACTATGCGATTTGAAGCAAAGCATTCTTTTTTTAAAAAGATTGTTCGTGATGCCAGTAATTTCAAGAATATTTTGCACACTTTGGCAATAAGACACCAACTTGTCTTATTATTTTGAGATGCCCAGCATTTTCAAACCAAGCATGGAGACTGGGAAGGTGTCTGTGTCTGTGAGCATTTTAGATGTTGGGATAAGAGAGGCTATACATAGCAAGTTCAGAGGTGTTGAGACTGTATCACTCAACTCAACTGCTTACATATACGGGACAAAGTATTCTAAAGAAATGGTGCTTTCAGTAGGGCACACAAGTGGACTGCCAGACTTCTGCAAAATACTGGAAATCTGTCTTGTGGGTGGACACATGACATTTATTGTTGAACCATTCACAACATGCTTTTTAGAGCATCTCAGGTGTTATCATCTCACCAGAAAGGACCCTGTGGCACCTCTAGTCGTCGATCCTGATCTTCTGAATGACTACATCCCGCTGGCTGCTTACACAGTTGAAGGAAAGCTGCTGGTCATTCCAAGGAGCTTCATGTTATGTTAAGGTATAAGTCACTTGAATTCATGTTGTTGGATTCTTCCTAATTCCACCTTATCTGTTATTTCTTTTCTTTATGCTAGTGTAGTGTAATTTAGACTGTAAAGTCATAACACTCTTTTCAGGCTTCTCACACATTATCCCTTTCTAGGTAAGATACCATGCCCCTCTTTTGGTTGGCACATTTTACTAAATTATACACTGTGGCACTTAACTGGAGCAGGGAAGGCAATCTTGTCTGTAAAGTTGATGCTAACTAGTGATTTAAATTTGGGGCAACATTTTTTGGCATTAGGCATGAATGAATTGGCAAAGAAGTCTGTATTGTCTCTGTATTTTATGTCTGTCTGTTGTCCTCTTCTGGAACTATATTTCTCAAATTGTCTTCCCATCTGTTACTGTCTTGCAGTTCTTGGTTCCTGCCCCACAATGCTTCTCAGAGTCATCATCTTACCACAGGAAATAAGGCGTCTCAACCTACAGAGTGTTCCCCAGTCAGTCGATGAGCTATGTGAAGTACTACGCACCAACCTTGGCCTGCAATGGACCTTTATTCTGCAATTTGAAGATCCAGAATTTGGGAACGAACTCTGCAATTTAACAGACATAAAGGATCTACCAAAGGAACAAGCAACTTTAAAGGTTCTCTTCACTGTTTTTGACTCCATCTCAACAGACTCAACATTGGATACTGGCAGCTTGAGTTCCTCGTGTAGTGCAGGTTCAGCAGACTGGCCCGATCCTTTTGTTATTCCAATTTTCTCTCATGATGTCGAACTCCAGCTACAAGCAGGAAATAATGCCTATGCAAAGGATGGAACTGTGATGGTCATTTCTAAGAGTGTGAAGAGTGATATACTGGACAAATTAGCAGATGTCATGTCCAAGATCACTGCCTATCCAAGTAAAGATCATTATGAAAGTGTTGCCAAAGCTCTTGTTGAGAAGCATCCATGTCTCACGGAGCCGGATTCAGGGAAAGGATGGTACTGGTGGGTGTTCAGCCTGAAATTCAAAATGGGTAATTATCGTCAGAGTTTGAGTGCAGCCGAATGCTCTGAAGTTGTCATAAATAAGAGAAAAAGGGGAGATTCCACAAAGAGCAAGACTTTCAAGAAATCAAAAAAGGGTGAAGTCCATTATTTGCCAGATGAACCTGTTGGACAAAATGCACATGATGCAGAAGAGAGTCGGCAGACCATTCTGCTGGAGGTACAGAAGAAGGATCCTGACTTACAGCCCCTGGATGAACTAATGGCAGTGACATTCTCAAAAAGAAGACAGGAAATCATTGGTGATGAGCCACTCATCAATGTTGTCATGGACAGATGGCCAGCATTGTTTACTGAGAGACAGGTAGGCAATACAAACTGAGATGTCCATGTTCCAGGGTAATTTAAATATTTTCAGTATGCTTGATTTAATATTAAAACATGTCTTTTATCTGCCTCTTTTACTGTACTTTCCTGCTGCTTCTTTTCTTTCCCACCTACACTATCCCTCTCCAACTTTTTTTTCTGTTCTTTATGTCTCATACAGATAATTGCTGAGTTTAACAGAATAGTCACTACGGATCTTCTGCAGTCATTCTTGGATGGACTTGATGCCTTGGTGCCCAGGCTGCTGGAGTTGTACAAAGCAGCTGTTGTTTCTGGTCGAAAGTTAGCCCTTAAGCATGTTCTGCAGTGTCTGGAGAAGGAGGTATGTGTGGAAATTAAGATTTTGTTCTAACTTGGTACTTAAGTAAGGGCACAAACATAAGTATTATGCTACCCTATTTCTCCAATTCTGCCTTTTCTGTGCTCGAGGACACAAGTCAGAACAGAAGAACGGCTGCCCTACTTGGTCTTCCACACTACTTGCGAGAGAAACCCTCAAACATAAGAATGTGTGAAGTAAGTAAATTGATAAACTCAAAACTGCACTATTTGATACTTATTCATGTTATTTTTATTAGCATTCAACATGTATTTTACAGCTAGGTTCAAAAATGGATACTTGTTTTTTCTTTTGGCTTTCTATTTTACTGAATAATTTTTTTCTTAAGAAAAATTTTACTTGAAAAAGGCAGAAGTGTCTACTTTTGACCATGGCTCCACATTTTAGTCGAATGATCATTAGGTAAAATTTCCTTTTTGTTTTTATATTTTTTTCTCTTCAGGCTCATGGTGAATCACTGGATGTTGCCATGAATGGGATGCAAGTTGGACTCCTCATCGGACATGAAGGTGTGCTGGACGATGCGTTTCCACTTCAGATCTTCAATGTAGCAGTGGTAGTGGAGGAGAAGATCTTCATCTATAACCTAAGAGATGTGCCAAATGGGTTTGCCATACTAATGGGCATTATCTACTCTGTAAATCTGGAATACCCGCCCTCCATGAAATACTCATTTGAGTTCCTGCAGAGGGTCATCATGAAGATTAAACCAGATCAGTGCTCCGCAAGAATTCATGGACTCAGAAACAAACTCCTGAGGTACCACACATAGACTGTTTAAGTACTCCTTGCTATTGCCTGCCATTGCTTGGAGCAAGTTTTTGTTCTGATACTGTTTTTATTTGAGGCACTGTTTGAACAGACAAAACACAGGTACTGTGGTTAGCATGTGCATGTGCTCACTTTTGCCTTGGTCAGAGGAGAAAAATGTTTTATGGAATTGATGTTCCATAGTGGATTTACAGTTGTTTAGCACTGTTTTAAAAACTTTGAAAGACTTGTTAGTTGTTTCTAATAAATTTGATATCAAACCTTCATGTCCAGTATATCTGTTAAGTCAATGCCAGTTTACAGAGGCCAGTGTGTGACAGCTTTTTTTACATTTTTGGTGTTTTATGCCTTTGATGTCTTTGAAGATATTGCAGTAGCTCAGATAACAGCTGTTCAAATACAAAATGGTACAACATTGTACAAATTTCACTGTTAAATAAATGTCAGTGTTCCTGATAATTGCCTGTGCCATTCATTATAGATACAACTTGACTAAGTTTAAAGAACAAATTTTGATTTGAAAAGTAAAAAATATATATATATCTTAAATTTAAACTTAAAAAGTTAAGTCCACTTAACTTAAAATTGAAGTTTAGTTGTATTAATGCTATTTGAACTTTAATGACAAGTTGAGATGTTGCAGAATCGTGCATTTATTTGACTCAAAACATGTTTTTCTTAAGAATGATGTGAAATACTATATTTTAAATCAGGGAGTGAAGTCGAGTAAACGAACAACTTAAAACATTGCATTGAATGAATGGAATCCTATTAGTTGTATCAACATTTGGAACTAGCTTTTGCAAGTTGAAACAAATTCTAGACTTATGTGGATTTTACTCATAATCTAAAGGCAGCAGGGAAACTTAAGTTTTTAAGTTGAACTACCTTAAAATTTCTTACAGTGTACATTTCTTAAAAATAATAATAATGATTGCTTAAAATGCAAAGGCTGTGTTTACACCTCCTGAAAGTCCTTAACACTTGCTGTCTTTCAGATCAATGAGGAGTTTCGTAGGTGCACTGTAGTTCCACTAGAGTCAACGTTTATGTCTCAGCTGGACAGGTACACTCCAAAACTCCTGCAGCTGTTCAGTGCAAAGGGAGGAGCAGTGGGTTAGTGCATCAAGAACATGTTGATGGAACTGATACAGGTAAGGAAAGAGTGTTTGAAGAAAAAGCTACAGGAACATATTAATACAATGAGTAATTTGTTGTTCAGTTGTCTACCCACATGGGTGAATGTTTCAATTAACAGTTTGTTTTACTTAACTTATTTTAATGGGTTTTCAATCGAAATATATAAGCTCTGTTTCAGTGTTCTTCAACCATGGTCCTCAGGGCCCACTTTGCTGCATGTTTTAGATGTTTCCCTCTAAAACATGCAGGACAGTGGGCCCCGAGGATCAGAGTTGGAGAACACTGCTCTATTTAATGTAGTGAAGACCCACAGTGGTAATGGCAAACAATTAGATTGACAATGCCTGCCTGTAAGATTGTGTTTAATTATTCACATAACTCTAGGATCCAATGGCTTCAGTTCTTAAGAAGAGAGATGTGATCCTGAGATGTCTTATTGAGTATATGAGAGAGAGTGTTGAGGAGCTCATCTCTGACTTCAAAGTAAGTATTGCTTCAGGCCAGGACTGAGGTCAGTCACAAAGTCAGGTCAGACACTCAGTCAGGTCAGTCAGTCAGTCAGGTCAGAAACTGAGTCAGGTCAGTCAGTCAGTCAGGTCAGTCAGTCAGTCAGGTCAGACAGTCAGGTCAGTCAGTCAGGTCAGAAACGGAGTCAGGTCAGAAACGGAGTCAGGTCAGAAACTCGGTCAGGTCAGAAACTGAGTCAGGTCAGTCACTCAGTCAGGTCAGTCAGTCAGGTCAGACACTGAGTCAGGTCAGTCACTTAGTCAGGTCAGTCAGTCAGGTCAATCAATCAGTCCGGTCAGTCAGTCAGGTCAGGTCAGTCAGTCAGTCACATCAGTCACTCAGTCAGGTCAGAAACTGAGTCAGGTCAGTCACTCAGTCAGGTCAGATTATCTGAGTCGAGTCTGACCTGACTCAGTTTCTGACCTCAGTCAGGTCAGGTCAGACACTCAGACAGTCAGGACTTTTGCGTTTTGGCCTAATCTTTGTAAAAAAAACAAAAAAAAAACATAAAACATAAAACCACACTCAAAACTCAAAACTACTGAAACATGATGGAGTTTCCTTACCAAATGACACTAATTTTAGTTTTTGTTTTGTTGGTTTGTTTTTTTATTTATTTATTATTTCAGCAAATGAGACATTTCATCCTAATTGTTTTCTATTTGTATGTCATACAGGGAACAGCAGAGAGAAGTATACATGAGGAACTGAAAACTCAAAGTTTGAGAATCTACACTTGCCAGGAGCCAGATGCTGCTGATATCATCATCGAGGGTGTCCCAGTGCTTACTTGTCTTGAAACTCTAACAAGAGCATGCTGCCTACTCCTCGGATTAACATATGCCCTAAATCTGGAGTATCCACCTAAACTCTCAAAGGCATTTGAGGTCTTCCAAAGACTTTTTGTTGGACTAGACACGTTGCGCCCAAAACTGCCAGCCAAATTCATGACACTCAAAAACCAGCTTTTTGCCTAAGCTGGTACACACATGAATGGTTTTAGTTCCTGTTCAACAATGTCATACTTACTTTCTAGACTTATTGACGTGTCAAAGAGAGCTGTGGAGCTCAATGCACAGCACCTACTAATAGTTTTTTTGTTAATTGTAGGTGGAGTTTCTGATAAATATTTTCACTGTGAAGGTTTTATCAGCTGCAGGTCAGAATTTGTATTCTGTAAATTGTTGAAATGTTCTAATATGAATCTTAAAATCAAAAACTTTGTTTTGTTACCATACCCTTGAGTATATTTGCATACGCTAAAAAGACTCAGGTGTTCTGTTCAGCACTTTAAGATCAGGTCACAGATTACTTTGATCTATTTTAGTGGAGTTTCTGATAAATGTTTTCACTGTGAAGTTTTTATCAGTTGCAGGTCAGAATTTGTAACCTGTAAATTGTTCAATTGTTGAAATGTTCTAATATGAATGTTAAAATCAAAAACTTTGTTTTGTTATCATACCCTTGGGTATATTTGCATATGCTAAAAACACTCAGGTGTTCTGTTCAGCACTTTAAGATCAGGTCACAGATTACTTTGATCTATTTTGGTTTTAAAAACAAAATTGTATGTAAACAGTTAAGAACTGTGTTGCAGAAAATGCTTTTGATAAATAAATATGTTGGAGACAAATACCTCTCTTTCTTAAATGTAACAGATTTTATTAGTTATTTCTTACTAATTTTATAAAGTAATTTAAACGTTAAAAACATGCACAAAGAATTTTTATTTAAAACCAATAAGATTGAGTGCATGAATTCGTCCAAATCAATTTCTTAATATATACATAAAAATTTTACTTTATTTAATTAAGTATGATGTAGTTAACAACTGAGTGTTTTTTAAGTTAGTTAAACTCATTTTTTTTTTTTTTTTGCTTTTTCTTCAAGGCTATACTAAAAAAATTTAACATAGTAAAATACAAATTTTTGAATTTTCCAAAATAAAAAAAACAAGAAGTTCACTTAACTACTAAAAAGTGCTTGGAAAATGTTGACACATTTTTTTTTTAGTTGGATCTAAGCAACAGCTTTTACAGTGTATGTAATTTAGCTTTTATTCTCCAGTCCTTATATTTACATCTTACAAAAGAAAATGCAATTATAGGTCACACATTATGTTAATTAAATAGCTGTTTTGCATTAGTCATTTATCCATTGAAGCAAAAAAAAATCCATTGTTTAATCTGTATGATATTTACAGTTTAAACCAGAAGTTTACATACACCATATGAAAAAGCACATAACCTTTTTTTTCTCACCGTCTAACATTAAATCACATAAAACCTTTCCTGGCTTTGGTCAATTAGGATTACCAAAATTATTTCTATTTGCTAAATACCAGAATAATGAGAGAGATAATATTTTAGACAATTTTTTATTACTTTCTTGAGAGTCAGAAGTTTACATACACTAAGATTACTATGCCTTTAAACTATTTGGGAAAGCCCAGATGATGATGTCATGTCTTTAGAAGCCTCTGATAGGCTTATTGTCAACATTTGAGTTAATTAGAGTACACCTGTGGATGTATTTTAAGGCACACCTGAAACACACTGCTTCATTGCGTAACATCATGGGAAAATCAAAAGAAATCAGCCAAGACATCAGGAAGAGAATTGTGGACTTGCATAAGTCTGGTTCATCCTTGGGTGCAATTTCCAGATGCCTGAAGGTGCCACGTTCATCTGTTCAAACAATTATACGCAAGTATAAACATCATGGGAATGTCCAGCCATCATTCCGCTCAGGAAGGAGACGGGTTCTGTGTCCCAGAGATGAACGTGCTTTGGTCCGAAATGTGCATATTAACCCAAGAACAAAAGCAAAAGACCTTGTGAAGACGCTGGCTGAAGCTGGTAAGAGTGTATCATTATCAACAGTGAAACGAGTCCTGTACCGACATGGGCTGAGAGGCCACTCTCCCAGGAAGAAGCCATTACTCCAAAAGAAACATAAAAAAGCCAGATTACAGTTTGCAAATGCACACAGGGACAAAGACCTTAATTTCTGGAGACATGTCCTGTGGTCTGACGAAACTAAAATTGAACTTTTTGGGCATAATGACCATCGTTACATTTGGAGGAAAAAGGGGGAAGCTTGCAAGCCTAAGAACACCATCCCAACTGTGAAATATGGGGGTGGCAGCATCATGTTGTGGGGTTGTTTTGCTGCAGGAGGGACTGGTGCACTTCACAAAATAGATGGCATCATGAGGAAAGAACATTATATGGAAATACTGAAGCAACATCTCAAGACATCAGCCAAGAAGTTAAAGCTTGGGCGCAAATGGGTTTTCCAAATGGACAATGACCCAAAGCATACTGCCAAACTGGTTACAAAGTGGCTTAAGGATAACAAAATCAATGTTTTGGAGTGGCCATCACAAAGCCCTGATCTCAATCCTATTGAAAATTTATGGGCAGAGCTGAAAAGGCATGTGCGAGCAAGGCGACCTACAAACTTGGCTCAGTTACACCAGTTCTGTCAGGAGGAATGGGCCAAAATTCCAGCAAACTATTGTGAGAAGCTTGTGGAAGCATATCCAAAACGTTTGACCCAAGTCATACAGTTTAAAGGCAATGCTACCAAATACTAATGAAATGTATGTAAACTTCTGACTCTCAAGAAAGTAATAAAAAATTGTCTAAAAAAATCCTTTTCTCATTATTCTGGTATTTAGCTAATAGAAATAATTTTGGTAATCCTAATTGACCAAAAACAGTAAATGTATAATCTGATTTAATGTTAGACGGTGAGAAAAAAAAGGTTATGTGCTTTTTTATATGGTGTATGTAAACTTCTGGTTTCAACTGTATGTTTTTATTTACTTTTTTCAGGACTCTGATGTTGACAACGGTCAAGCTGAAATGGAGACTGTCTTCGGAGTATTTGTGATTCGCAGAGAAGGTGCAGAGCGTGACAATGGTCCAGAGGACGTGGGCATCATTTTGGAGGGGGTAGAAGTCCTCAATGAGCTGGGTAATGTACCAGTAGCAGTTGCAATGCTGTTCACTTTAGTTTATGCACTCAATCTCAGCTACCCTCCAGAGTGGAAATACACTTTCGAAGCTCTGCAGAAACTCATCATGGGGCTTGATGGACAGAGGTTGTCTAAGAAACTGCAGGTGCTGAAAACCCTACTTGCACATTAATATTTTGTAGGGTAACTGTTAGGGGTATTCAACAATGAAAGTATCCCAGAGTCATGTTGGGGAAGGAGGGAGGGAGCCGTTCAATCAATATTAGTGTTTTAAAATGACAATCTGTTTTTATGTTCCAATGCTCCGAATTGTTGCAGAAATGTGGAGAAGCCTTTTGTTCCTCTATTTCTGTGTTAACAATGCTTCAAATCGTTGCCTTGTTTGAATTTCAAGGACATGTGTATGAGTATTTCAGACTATTTTTCCATACAAAAGTATGGACAATGGACAAGATGACAATAGGTAAATCTGTTTCATCTGATTTTGAACTTAAAATGAGACTGAATTTTTAGCCTTGTACATTAATGCATTGAAATTGTGTATCTGAATTTTTTTACTCTGAAATTAAAGCTTCATATGTTTATTAGTGAATTTTCACCTTTTTTGAATATTTTCATATTCAAAATCAAAATTTCATTTAAAAAAAAAAAATTGAAATAAATTAAATTTGTCAAAATACAAAGTTTAGAATTCAGTTGATAAATTTCCAAGCTGCCAAATTCAACCAGCAAAATTCAGCATCATAATATGCCATCTGAAATTCATGAAAACAGCTGAGATTCTAGATCAAGTCAAACCAACATCCAGTCTGTTCATTAGGTCTTTATGTAAAACAAACTGAAATTGTGTCAGCATTGCTGGACATGATAGCTGACTAACAGAAATAACAGCTGGACAGATGTTCACTTATTCACTACTGAAAACAGTTTTATGTGAAGCCCTAATGAACAGGCTGGATGTTGGTTTGACTTGATCTATAATCCGTTGCTTTTCCCTGGGATCTCAGCTGTTTGAAATTGAATTTCAGACTGCATATTTCGACACTGAATTTTGCCAGGTGAATTTGGCTGCTGAAAATTTATCAGTTGAATTTTAAACTTTATATTTTGACATTGAATTTTTTAAGCAAATTAAATTTATCTTATTAGAATTTTTAAAACATGAAATTTTGATTCTGAATATGAAAATAGTGAAAATTGCTATTGAAAATTTGAAGCAGTAAATTCAGGGTAAAAAGCAATTCAGATACACAATTTCAATGCATAAATGTTCAATGGTAACAATTGTACATTTTTAATTCAAAATCAGATAAAACAGATTTATTCCATAAATAGAGGGCTCTGTAGTGTAGAGATACATTTTGAGAATTTTATTATTCATTCATTTTTATTTCAAATTTATGAATGCACAAGAATGCACTTTTATTTTTATTGTATTTAAATTTTTTGCAGAGCCAGATGTTTTTCTATTTTTGCTTTTAGGTGTGTTTTTTTTTCCTAACTTGATATCAACTGTCATAAACTAGGATGACAAATGTTTACATTGTTTAAAATAAATATTGATGTCAGAATTGACTTTTATTGAATTATTACTATTGATTTTCATACGACTGAAAGGACTCTCAACTAAAGTATTTGTGATTGTCAAACATACATAAGTCTTGTCCGATCAGCACAATTAATTAGTTGTGTTGTTAATAAATTAGTTTGTGTTGTATCATTTTAAAATATAGTTGTACCTACCCCATTAAATTGGGTCACCCACACTTAAATCAAACATGGGTAAATATGTTGAACTAACCTTTAAAAGTTATGTTGGATTTACCCCTTGTAATTAAGTAACAGTAACGCCGACACATTATGTTTATTCGGCATGTTTACATTAATTTCACTTAACAAAACTGTCTCTTGCTAAATTAGCGTATTATGATTGGGTGGATATACTTTCCATAATTTTTTATGTTCATCCAACAAATTATTTTTTTGAGTGAATGAGTGTCACAATCGGAGCTACGCATATCCAGTGCCGAAGACAGGGTAACTAACCTGCAAGCTAAAGTAAACAGGCTGGAATCAAAAAACAAAACTCTGGAAGATAAACTTCTGGACTTGGAAACCAGATCTCGTTTGAACAATCTGAGACTTGTGGGACAACCAGAGGGAGCTGAGGGCCAGGATACATGCTCATTTTTGGAGAAATGGATTCCAGAACTACTAGATATTGCAACTCCGGTGGTAATTAAAAGGGCACACTGAATTGGACCGATGAGGTGCAACAAGGTGCTGCCGAGAACACTGATAATGAAGTTCCTCAACTACAAGGACAAGATGACAGTAATGGCTGCAACACGGGCAAAAAAGGAGATCTGGTACAAAGACCAGCAAGTCAGGTTTTACTCAGACTTGGCTACAGGAAAACATCAACTGAGGAAACAGTTCGACCAGATCAGGCAGGAGCTGCGCAACTTGGGGATCTGACATGGAGTGATTCACCCCACCAACCTTTTGGTAACATATAAAGGACAAATCCACACTTTTAAAACCCCAGGCGAAGCACAAATGTTCATAAAGAAGATCAGAGAGAATGCTGCGGACAGTTAAAACCCGAGAAGCAAAAGCGGAGATGTCAGGATATAAGACTGTGACAGTTTATTCTACTAGAAGGTTGGTGCTATAACAGACTAAAACAGCGTTTTCTGTACCGACCATTTGGAAATTGTTTTAGTTATACAATGGGCACACTGAACAGTTAAACGCTAGCTGATGTTGTAATTAACAGACAGGACAAGCATTTTACACATGCAAAACATGTGGATCAAGATTTAGATTTCATATTAAAGTCCTATATATTGGACTCTTAAAACATACACTTAAGGATATGGTATATCTAATATGGGGGATAAAATATGTAATTGTTATGGGGCACAAATTCAGGACAAGATAATTAATGTCTCAATTGGAACAGCAGCAGAGATTTGTTAGTTTGTGGAAAGTAGAGAGTGGACTGATTGATCCGTGTGGATCTGTCGCTAGTGATAACGGGAGACAGGAGATTTTTTGGGGGGGGGCTCCCAGAACCGTGGGTGAGGGGAAATTGTTCACAGTGTTAGATGTGGTTCTAGCATCCATATTTGTTATGCTCCTCAACAAGTTTATTCCTTTATGGCAAGGTAATCTTTTATTTTTTACTGGGAATGTCTCAAGGAGTAAATCTTAATTTTGTTTCTTGGAACTGTAGAGGTCTGCAGCAGCTTAGAAAAGTCAAACAAGTAATAAATGAACTAAAGGATATAGAGTCTAAAATTGTATTTCTACAAGAAACTCATTTATTAGAAGAGGATGATAAAAAGAATAGGAGGAGGTGGCAGGGCAGTGTATTTACAGCGCCATTCTCATCCCAAGACAGGGGTGTTATGACCCTTATTCATAAAACAGTACCATTTCAAGTAAAAAATGTAATTAAAGATGAAAGGGGAAGATACCTAATTGTCCAAGGTTCCCTCCTTTCAGAAAATTTAAATTTAGTAAACTTGTATGGTCCTAACACAGGTGATTCTAAATTTTTTGTAGATTTGTTCTTTATGCTATCAACACTAGCAGGACAGCATGTGATAGCCAGGGACTTTAATTGCACGTTAAATCCCAACATGGATAGATCCACAGGAACAGATCAATCACACAATGGGTGTAGAACAGTAATTAATCCTTTTATTAAGTCTGTTGGATATATGGAGAGAACTGAGACCAAATGCCAAAACTTACTCCTGTTATTCTAAAGTGTTCCAGACGTATTCTAGAATAGATTATTTTTTTAATTTCCTCAGAACTGCGATCAAAAATTCAGAATTGTTTTTATGATAATATTGTGGTTTCAGATCATACACCATGTTGTATAGTGTACATGGATAAAAAATTGACCCACCCATTTTCAGCACAAATGGTTACAAGATAAAGAATTTGTGAAATATATAGGAAAACAGATAGATGAGTTTTTTTAAATTAAAACTACACAAACATCGGCAGGAACAAAGTGCGAAGCATTTAAAGCCTTTCTCAGAGGACATATTATTAGCTATCCTGGGTCAAAATCAAAAAAGACTTGTGAGGAACGATTACAGCTGGAACATAAAATAAGGATTCTCCAAGAAAAAGTTAATGAGAAAAGTAAGACACAACTGGAAAATAATAATTTTGAGAGCTGAATATGACAAATTATCTGCCTCCGTGGCAGCCTCTAGTCTCTTAAGACTAAGGCAAATATTCTATGAGCAAGGTGATAAATCAGGTAAATTACTAGCATGGCAGATTAAACAATTGGAAAACAAAATGTCAATCACATCCATTTTATCCAATGGACAAGTTATTGTGGATCCTCAAGAAATTAATGATGCTTTCAGAGATTATTATGAGGGATTATATGATGCAGATAATGAAACGGATTTACCAAACCTGAATAGATTTTTAGATGAACAACCTATTCCCAATATCCCAATAAAGAAGATTTAGAGCTAGAAATTACTAAAGAAGACATAGGAAATGTCATCGATAATATGAAGTCAGGGAAAAGGGCTGGACCAGATGGTCTTCCAATTGATCTGTATAAAAAATTTAAAAACAAATTGCTGATGCCACTTCTGGAACTGTTTTAGAGGCATTTGGCAATGGCAGTCTCCCAACCTCTATCAATAGTGCCTTAATCATTTTACTTCCAAAACCAGATAAACCCTCTAACAAATGTGAAAACATGAGACCCATAAGTTTGTTAAATTCTGATCTTAAGATAATATGTAAACTTTTAGCGAAACGCTTACAAAGATTATTGCCAAATATTATTGATAGAGACCAAAATGAATTTATAATGGGAAGACAAGGTTTTCATAACGTGAGAAGAGTATTAGTAATATTATTCATGCAAATAAAGGAATGTCCGACACAGCACTGCTATCATTAGACGCTGAAAAGGCCTTTGATAGGGTCAAATGGCCTTATCTTTTCAGGGTTTTAGAAAAATTTGGGTGTGGGAATAACTTTATAAAACGGGTACAGGTGATATATAAACACTCTACAGCTGAAATTATAACAAAAAGAAATGTTTCAAAGGCAATAAAAATCAGTAAAGGTTGCTGGCAAGGTTGCCCTCTTTTACCCCTACTGTTTACACTGGAAATAGAACCTCTTGCAATAGCAGTGCGCTCACATTCTAAGTTTAGTGGAATAGCAGTGGGGTCGACAGAGCACAGAATAGCCTTGTATGCTGATGACATAATTTCAATGATGTCACAATTAAGTAAATCAATCCCGGCTTTGTTACAGCTAATAAAGGCATTTGGTGACAGGATATAAAGCAAATAATACTAAGTCCTCTATACTACTACTTAATGCAAATGAAAGAAAGAACCCAATCTCAGTAGCAATTCAATTTAATGTTGTAGAACAATTAAAATATCTGGGAATACAAATTTTGCTTAGGCTAAAACATGTTGTCAGTACTAACTATGAACCTTTAATGCTAGAAATTAATGAGTCTGTTGATAAATGGATGTCACTACCAGTTACTATAATTGGGAGAATTCATATTTTAAAAATGAACATTCTACCTAAATTCCTTTACTTATTTCAAAGCATTCCCCTGCCACCACCTTCAGATTTGTTTTCAAAAATTCAAAAGATATTCTTAAGATTTATATGGAACAATAAAAGGGCATGACTTCGTTTGTCTCTACTGTATTTACCATTTGATTGAGGAGGTTTAAGATGTCCAAACTTGGTGTAGTATTACTTGGCTGCACAGCTGAGGTCTGTCATGTTTTATTTTTCCAAAAACAATTCTCCTCACTGGACTGAAATTTAATCTTGTGGTCTAAATTTACCTCTCCCCTTATATATATATAGACACAGAAAAAAGATTACAGAAACAAACTAAAAATCCAATTGTAAAAACACATGGTAAGGATACGGTATGATATAAAAAAAATACTTAAAAGAAACACATTCCATATCACAATATAGTCCAATATGGGGTAATCAGTTTTTTGTACCGAGGAGAGCAGATACTACATTTAAATTATGGCACTCTAAGGGACTTAGAATGAACCAGGATCTATATATGGTAAACTCAGATGTAATGATGTCCTTTGATGAACTGAGGTCTAAATTTGAGCTCAGTGGAAAACATTTCTTCAAATACCTCCAGCTTAGAAGCTTTGTTAAAGCGAATCAAAACAATGATCTCACCAGACCTCAACGACCTCCATTGGAAGAAATGCTGTTAAGTGACAGTTTGAGAAAGGGTATCATATCAGAGTTTTATAGCTTGTTGACATCTGGCTCATCTGAAAGCTCACAATTTAAGTTAATTGCCTGGAAGGAGGACTTGCAGAGTGAAATTTCAGATCGGAAAATAGCCTGTGTCTAAATCCATTAATACACGCCTAAAACTAATACAATATAAATGGTTAATGCGGACATACATGACACCGGTGGAGTTAGATCGATACAACAAAAACATATCAGACATATGCACAAAATGAAGGGAACATAGAGGGATAGTGTTTCATTGTATTTGGCAATGCACAAATATCCAAAAGTTTTGGGAAGAGGTAAGAGTCCTAAGGATCCTAAGCTTTTTCTGTTGGGCTTATATCCAGAGGCACATAATTACAGTAAAAATAAACAAGCATTTATAGACCTCAGCTTGCTGTATGCCAAAAAAAGGAATTGCACAGTTATGGAAAAATATTCATAGACCAAATACAGTCCTGATCAAAATTTTAAGACCAGCTGAAAAATTGCAAGAATTTACATTTTGCACTGTTGGATCTTAAAGGGGTTCTAATTAGAGCTTCAAAATGCAAAAAGGAAAAATGGGACTGAAAAAAAAAAAAAAAGATTAAGCAATTTATTGCAAACAATATTAAACTGAAATAGGCTGTTCATCGGCTGATCAAAAATTTAAGACCATATCTCAAAAAAAACCCAAAACCCCCTAAAATAGAAACAAAATTTTCAAAAAAAAGGACTCAGCAATGAGTAGCTGCGCCATTGTTGTTAATCACCTCAAAAATTCGTTTCGGCATGCTTGATGCTAGTGTTTCCAGGAGGCTAGTGGGAATGTTGCTCCAAGTGGTGAAGATGGCTTCACGGAAGGCATCCACTGTCTGGAACTGGTGTCCATTTTTGTAAACTCCCTTTGCCATCCAACCCCAAATGTTCTCAATGGGATTTAGATCAGGGGAACATGTAGGATGGTCCAAAAGAGTGATGTTATTTCTCTGGAAGAAGTCCTTTGTCAGGCAGGCATTGCGAACTGCAGCCTTGTCCTGTTGAAAAACCCAGTCATTACCACACAGACGATGGCCTTCAGTCATGAGGGATGTCCCCTGAAACATCTCCACATAGCCAGCTGCCATTTGACGCCTCTGCACAACCTGAAGCTCCATTGTTCCATTGAAGGAAAAAGCCTCCCAGATCATGATGGTGCCCCCTCCACTGTCCTGTATAGAAAACATCTCAGGTGGGATCTCCTTGTCATGCCAGTAAAGTTGGAAGCCATCAGGAACGTCAAGGTTAAATTTTTTCTCATCAGAGAATAAAACCTTCTTCCACCTTTCAATGTCCCATGTTCAGGCAATTTTGTGCCGTTGAAGGAGACGAGGCCTTTGAAGACATTTTTTGTTCTTAAAACCCTTCTCTGGCAGATGCCGTCTGATGGTTATGGTTATGGCCGAGGATTGCCCTGTGTCTTGATGGACAGCTAATTGGATCCTACGGCTCAAGGCCAGTGAAATTTTTTTGGGTCTACCATTTGACTTTTTTGTTCCATAACCCTCAGGATCTTTTAAGAAGTTTAAAATGACTGTCTTACTGCGTCCAACCTCAGCAGCAATGGCATGCTGCAAGAGGCCTTGCTTATGCAGCTCAACAGTCCTATCGCGTTCAAAGAGAGAAAGCTTTTTTGCCTTTGCCATCAGGAGGTCATGACAGTGCGGATACCTGACAGAAAATGACACTGAATCCACATTTTTGCGAAGATTTTGGCTTTTAAATGCTGTGGTCTTTAAATTTTGATCAGCTGATGAACAGCCTATTTATTGATTGATGGTTGCTTGGGCCCTGTATGACGGTGGTTTGGATGTACCTTGGTTGTGAACAGGGGGACAGCTGAGGGCGCCATTTTGGACCTTGGAAAGGAAGATGAGCAACAGGATTATTGGACAATCTTTAGACTTTGTTTGCAGGCATTCTTCTTCTTATTAATTTATTTATTTATTTATTTATTTATTTATTTATTTATTTATTTATTTAAATGTA
>JBBMOE010000041.1:4899253-4927940 GCA_037975065.1 Chaetodon trifasciatus
ATGTATTATTATTATTATTCTCGCCCATTGACAGCTGGGATAGGCTCCAGCCCCCCCCAACCCCGAAAGGGATAGTCGGGGTATAGAAAATGGATGGATGGATGGATATTATTATTATTTGATTTATTTATTTATTTATTTTCATAGTTTTTGGTTTTGTGTTACTGAAGCAAATCGCTAAATGTAAATGACTGTATTTCATGCTGTTAAAATATTAATTGAAAATATTGTGGAAAAAAAAACAAACAATATTAATAAAAAAAACTGAAAGTGTTTTAGACAGCAATGCAGAGATTTGGACATTACCTAAATCAGAATTTCAGAACTTTGGGCAAAAATGAATCACACAAAAAGTGCCTGATTATAGTGATTGAAATTCATCATGCTGGTGTGGAACAATCAAATTGTGCTACATTACTTAGATTTCTTCATAATGTGTTAAATTTCTGGCAAATAAATCAAGCAATAACTACAATTTCAAGAATTTGACAACACATGCATACTGGATTATACAGTGCATTCGGAAAGTATTCACACCCCTTAACTTTCCCCACATTTTACAGCCTTTTTCCAAAATGGATTAAATTCCTTTTTGTCTCATCATTCTATACACAATACCCAATAATGACAAAGTGAAAAAAGTTGTTTTTAGATATTTTTGCAAATTTATTAAAAATAAAAAACTGAAATATCAGTATTCACAGTATTCAAGTATTCACACCCTTTGCTATGACACTCAAAATTGGGGTACATCCTGTTTCCACTGATTATCCTTGAGATGTTTCTACAACCTGATTGGAGTCCACCTGTATTTAATTCAAGTGATTGGACATGCCTGTCTATATAAGGTCCCACTGTTGACAGTGCATGTCAGAGCAGAAACCAAGCCATGAAGTCAAAGGAATTGTCTCTAGATCTCCGAGACAGGATTGTATCAAGGCACAGATCTGGGGGAGGGTACAAAAACATTTCCACAGCATTGAAGGTCCCAAGGAGCACACTGGTCTCCATCATTTGTAAATGGAAGAAGGTTGGAACCACCAGGACTCTTCCTAGAGCTGGCCACCCAGACAAACTGAGCAACCAGGGAGAAGGGCCTTGGTCAGGAAGGTGACCAAGAACCCAACAGTCAGTCTGACAGAGCTCCAGCGTTTCTCTGTGGAGATGGGACAACCTACCAGAAGGACAACCATCTCTGCAGCATTCCGCCAATCAGGCCTTTATGGTAGAGTGGCCAGACGAAAGCCTCTACTCAGTAAAAGAAACCAGGCACCTCTCATCACCTGGCTAATACCATCCCTACCATGAAGCATGGTGGTGGCAGCATCATGCTGTGGGGATGTTAAGAATGCTTAAGAATGCTCAGGACCTCAGACTGTGTGAAGGTTTACCTTCCCACAGGACAATGACCCTAAGCACACAGCCAAGACAACAAAGGAATGGGTTGGGGACAAGTCTGTGAATGTCCTTGAGTGGCCCAGCCAGAGCCCAGACTTGAAACTGATTGAACATCCCTAGAAAAAACTGAAAATAGCTGTGCAGTAACGCTCCCCATCTAACCTGACAGAGCTCGAGAGAATCTGCAGAAGAATGGGAAAAATACCTCAAATACAGGTGTGCCAAGCTTGTAGCATCATACCCAAGAAGACTAGAGGCTGTAAAGGGTGTGAATACTTATGTACATGTGATATTTCAGGTTTTTATTTTTAATAAATTTGCAAACATTTGTAAAAAAAAAAAAAAAAAAAAAAAAAAGCTTTTTTCACTGTCATTATGGGGTATTGTGTGTAGATTGATGAGACAAAAAAGGAATTTAATCCATTTTGGGAAAAGGCTGTAGCATAACAAAATGTGAAGGGGTGTGAGTACTTTCAGAATGCACTGTATTAACTGTATATTGTATTAACCTGAAATCTGACCTCTTAAACATGAAATGGTTTTAGAAATACGGACTCTACAGAGAGCCTGCATGTAACCAGGTCACTTAAGTGCATGAAAACACATCTGCTAAGACACTCACAACCACTGGGTGGTTGTTTTTATGAACTTCTGTCAGTACAATGGGTTTCTTGCCTGTTAGTGGCACACCTGGTCCTGTGCCCCAGTTATAAAAAGATCCATTACCTTTACAGGTCTGGGCTGCACAACAGAAGGTGCATTCTGCTAATCGCTCTCCTCTCCTTGGCAAAGCCTAGAGAATGCTTTGTGACCTCAGTAACCCCAATCTATTTTGAAATTTTAACCCAGCAACTTTTTAGCAGTGAAATGTGACTTGTTTTTAAAGCTCTTGTTTAAGTGTCTTTGGCTTGGTTTCCTGTTTAGATCTCTGGGTTGCTTGACCTTTTATTTCTTGGCTTGTTGCAGTGACTCAGAGATTATAATTACAAATGGTCATTTGGTAGCGATTTTATCCAAAGTGACGTACAGTACATATGAGATTTTCATACACCACAAGCAAGGTGATGGAACAAATTGTATAATTTTACATCAGAATGTAGCTGTACTCCTTTTTCTCAAGAGGATCTCCTTCTCTTCTTCATTTTCTGTATTTCCACTCCAATATTTCTTCATGTTACTTAAAACATAATGTAAAATACGTAGTGTTCCTGTGTCATAGGGTCTTCTGTTTGCTGTAGTGACATAGGCTGTTTAGTGGCCCTGATAGCTACGTTTCAAATTCTGTAACTGCCTGACATGGAAAATGACTTAACAAAGATATTCTTTTCACAATACTCAAATTGAACACTTTTGAACATGTGATAATAACCAACACGCATTCTGTAGATGTTGCTTTTTTCCAAGAAGGGGAAGCAAGAATAAATTTCCTCACAATTTCCTTATATCCATATACTGAAAATACAACAACTTAACCAGGCAGAAGTCACATTTTGATTTATTTCATCTTGAGCTGAGTCAGGAACTCCTCTCCCTGTTTCCCTAACGGAGGTTTCTTTAACACAACATTATGGGTGCCATAGTTTTTAATAATTTCCTACACAGGAACTGATATGTAACTATTCATAGAGATGATCCTGGAAAAGAAAATGTAATTTGGTAATAATTATAGGGAAAATGTAGATGGTATTCAACTACAGTACCAATTAGTTTCAATTAATGTGTGTAACCTTTAGAGTCTTTTAGTGAGAGTACAGCAGATAAACCAAACATGCATGCATTATAATGAAATTTGTCTAAAGACAAGCATAAAAACTGACATATACCGAGAATATGTTTTTCAGTATTAACTGAATATTTATTTGGGTTTAAATGGAGCCATCCTTTTGTATTCATCTGGAAATCAAAAAACAGCTTAAAGCACAAGCGGGGGGGTGTTCTGTATGGAACACCTGGATTTGAGGTTTGAATGCAATGCGCATTCCAGACGCCCCTGATGCTGTTTAGCTCTTCCTAAAACCCATACAAACAGCAAAGTGTAATAGATAGCCAACTGTGATAATTCCAAGAAAAGCACAAATAGCCTAATTGAATTGAACAAAATATGTGTTTTGTATAAGTCTATGAGCTGCACTGTGTTAGAGTTTTTATACAGCCTTTTTACGTATTGTAAAAGTATGCATTTCTTGTGCATCCAATGATATCCATGGAATCTCCCTGGGCCTTGGAGTTGGTCCAAAAAAATATATGTATATTGTGTGCACAGATTTCAATAACGTGCACACGTTATGTTAATCATGACCACGTTTAAGTAAATTGTACCCACGGTTTCCAATATTGTGTGCACAGTTTTCAAAATCGTAAACAAGTTTTGTTAATTGTACCCACGCTTGAGTAAATTGTGCTCACAATGATACAAAACATGTCTTCAATTAACTTTAATGTGTCCATGAGGATGGGTTAAACGCGAAAGAAACAATTTCACTGAAGCATGGCATGTGCATGTTGTGTTGTTGTTGTGTGTTCACCGAAGCATGGCATGTGCATGTTGTGTTGTTGTGATTAATAAAGTAAGTCTTAGTGTTAGTCTTAACATGCTCCGTAGAGGAGTGTTTAACATTAACTGTAAATGTTCTGACAGATTGTGAGTTCAGCACAATTGTAATTGACTGTAATTGACTTAATAAAATGCAGCAAGAGGAGCTGATTCAGTTATAGTTTCTAATCTATCTAATCCAACCACTGTTTTTATGTAATAAGCAGGACTGGAATCTATTAAAAGTCAAATAAAAGGGGCTGTTTTAACTATTGTCACTAAATGACATGAAAGATGCAAACCAGAAGAAAGACTTGTTAACAGCAGCAACATCGCATCTCCTGATGAGACTCCTGAACACTCCTGAACATGTGTTTTGTTTTGTTATGTTTTTTTTTTATCAACATGGGATGGTACTGTAATAAATGCGGGTTTTAGTTTTAGCAATGAATGCCAGAAATGTCAGAATCCTTGAACACACACAGAGTGGAGGGTGGCATACAAAAAAGGGACAATCTTTATTAACAACACTTAACTAATTCATAAAATGAGTGGAGAGCTACAAACAGGTAAGGATGAAGGTCACAGAGGAACATACTAGGCTTCCTTTAAGCTAAATCACACACACACACACACACACACACACACACACACACACACACACACACACACACTTAAGTCATGCTATTTGATCACAGCACACAGGTTGAAGAACCACTACACACAAGGCTAGTCTCAGTAGCTTCAAGGCATACCTGTGAACATGGCAAGCTAAGTTCAAGGACCACTACACACGGCTAAACTTTTAACATAAGGCAATACCACCCAGTCATGCTAACACCCTCTGATTAGAGGCACTGCAATACAATATACCACTCCTAGCAGAGTGCTGTGCCACTGTGCGTGTAGCTCCAACCCCCGTCATGCTGCATCTGCCAGTCTTTTTTACTGCTCATCTCCCTCTGTCCTGCCAATCAGTCACACCTGCATCAAACCAGTAATTGGGGAGTCCTTCCTCCTGACATCATCAGCTGGTGAGTCTCACCAAGTCACATCACAGTACTTTTAGAAAAGCCTGACTGCACTTGTTTTCTGGTGAAAATTCCGACTTAAGTATTGCTGGCTGGGGTGGCTGGGGGTCAGAGAGGATCCTCTTGGCCTTCCTGCTGCAGTGCTGGCTGTAGATGTCCTGGAGGGCTGGCAGTTCTGCTCGACTGATGCGCTGGGCTGATTTTACTACCCTCTGCAGTACTTTGCACTCCAGGGTGGTGCAGCTACTGTACCAGGCTGTGATGTTTCCAGCCAGGATACTCTCAATGGTGCATCTGTAGAAGTTTGACAGTATTCTAGTGTTCATGCCAAACCTCTTCAGGCGCCACAGGAAGAAGAGGTGCCGTCTCGCTGACCTTACAATTAGGTCCGTGAGGCAAGTCCAGCTGAGGTCCTCACTGATGTTGATCCCCAGGAACCTGAAACTGCTGACTCTCTCCACTACTGCTCCCTTGATGTGGATGGGGGTGTGTCCTCCTCCCTGAAGCCTCCTGTAGTCCACAATCATCTCCTTGGTTTTGCTGATGTTGAGCAGGAGGTTGTTGTCACTGCACCATGACATCAGTGCTCTCACCTCTCACCTCTGTAGGCTGACTCATCACCACCTGTGATGCAGCTGATGATGGTGGTATCGTCAGCAAATTTAATGATGGTGTTGGAGCTGTTCTTGGACGTACAGTCATGGGTATAGAGGGAGAAAAGCAGAGGACTAACGACACACCCCTGGGGGGGCCCCAGTGTTCAGAGTCAGTGTGGAGGAGAAGATGTTGCCGATCTGCACCACCTTTGGTCTGTTTGTCAGGAAGTCTAGGATCCAGCTGCACAGGGAGGAGCTGATGTTCAGGGCCCTGAGCTTCATGATGAGTTTTGATGGGACGATGCAGTTAAAAAAAGAGCTGAAGTCGATGAACAGCATTCGTACATATGCGTTCCTCTGGTCCAGGTGAGAGAGGGCAGTGTGGAGTGCAAATGCTGTTGCATCATCTGTGGACCTGTTAGGCCTGTAGACAAACTCCAAAGGGTTGTGTGTGGGGGGCAGGGAGGCTGAGATGTGTCATAACCCAGCTCTAGGCCATGACAAAACAAAGGGAAAGGACGCGAGGTATCAAAAGTAACATAGAATATTTATTAAACTAAAGGCAAACTTAAATAACTTACAGGATGAGGAGTGTGAGTCAGTGGCATCAGTGGTGTAAATGTGGGTGAGTGGAAAGATGGTGTGGTGCGGGTGTTGTGTGGTAAAATAATACTAAAGCAACATGACAAAAGATGATGACACCAGCCAGGGTTGAGGGAAGAGAAGAGACTGGAGGCTCAGCACAGGTTGGACATTTATCCTCCTCCAAAGCACCGGGCCTAGCTGCTTCAGATTAATGGCTCCACCCTCCACGCATGATCCTCAGGACAGAACAGAAAGAAAGACAGAAAGTTAGTGACAATCACATGTCCATAATCATACGCCCACAGGGTTGTCACACCTCCCCCCAGAAAGACGGTGTCCCTGAGGGGAACACTGGCTACTCAGCACCACCACTAACGAAACCCAAATATCCCAAAAAATAAGCTAAACTCAACAAAAAGAAAAAACACCAAACCCAAAAAGAACACTCAGAATGACCTTAGGGTCCACACCGACAATCCGCTCCACTCCTTCCCCTTCTCAGCAACCCTGGTACCTGGGAAGCAGTTTAAGAGCAGAGCAAAGAGCAGAACAAGGTGGAGAAAGATGGCATACAGGTCACACATAAAGGTCAGGCATCACGTTAGGTGTCACGCATGCGGGGCACGTAACAAGGCATCCGCCACCACATTGGCTGCCCCTTTAATGTGGCAGATGTCAAGGTCATTCCCTTGAAAGAACAGTGACCATCTCACCAGCCTCTGATTAGGGCACTTGAGGGATCTGAGGAAAGTGAGAGGGTTATGGTCTGTATAGACTATGACAGGCGCACCACTAATATAAACTTCGAAGTGTTGAAGCGCCCAGATCAGCGCAAGGGCCTCCTTTTTCTTGTTGTTGTTTTGTTTTTGTTTTTTTAGTGATTAATTAAAAATCAAAAGGGAGGAATTGTAATGGCAATTTCAGTTCCTTGTACTTCATCTACTTGAGACACCCCACCTCCCATTTCCTCACCAGGATATCAGGTCCTTTTGTGTTTTAAATTCCGATGTCTAGGCCTCTTAACATCTACATAGTCCTGCAGGATGCCTCCAGTGCAAGCCGCCCCCTAGGGAGTTGGCTCTGATACCTCCAGCAGACCCAAAGGTGTGTAGGGAGGCGCTCCTAAGGTATAAATGTTTAGCTCTCCCCATGCTTGGGGTCTTTCTTCATTCTACCACTCATGTGATGATTGACCTTTTCTTTGCAAAGAAAATAAAAACCTTGCCGGCCGTCAGAAGTCTCTATTTCATTCTTCACCAGCAGCAGAGAATTTCCACAACAGTGTCATTTTTCTCTTTCCACACTCCTCCCAGGCACAATTTACACTCTACACGCATGATTTTTTCCAAATTTGTAGACAAATTTGTTCTGTCTCTCACAATGTGCTCAAAAAAGATACTTACAGAATTTGAATTTGTAGCCTCTTAGTGCGGCCACATCTGTCTCTGCTCCTCATTGACTCCAATACAAAGATTTTATGAGAGAAGCAGAGCAGACCCCTGTTTTAAACTTGCAAGTGTGTACAAAATATTTACTGTAGATACACCAAAATCACACCAAATCATTCAGGAAGTCCTTACAGCGATGATGGTTTGTGTTTTTTTCTGATAGTAGCAACCGTTCTCTCAGCATAAGCCCAAATGTGAGAGCAGTGCAGAGGCAGAAAATGGCTCTTTTTCTCCACGTTTCTGTCTGCCTCTGTCTACCTGGGGGGCCCCTATCGTCAAAGGCAACCACCTCAAGTTGCCGTGGCAACCTCTGAGCCTCAGTACGTCTCTGAGCACTCCTCTCCCACACTCCCACATACACAAACAGACATATGTGGCTTCATGTGATTACAGATACACACACACAGAGACACACACAAACACCAACACACAGGTAACTTTATCAGTTACAGGCAAACACACACACACACACGCACACACACACACACACACACACACACACACAGGTAACATACATCATAAGATCATCACTGCCCTCTCGCTTAACTCAGTGTTTCTCAATTCCGGTCCTCGGGCCCACCTGCCCTGTAGGTACTTAGATGTTTCCTGCTCCAACACACCTGATTCAAATGATCAGCTCGTCATCAAGCTCTGCAGTGGCTTGATAATGAGCCAATTTTCTTACTTACTATTACTGGTGAGTTTGAAATGTTAGTAATGTAATGAGTGATGTTGGCCTGTTAGCATTAGCCACAATGCTAACAATTGACGACGCTGTCATTGCTAACAATGGTTAATGCTAACATGAGGTCCTCTGAACTTATTGGTGCATACAGGTTTGACTTTTGATATCAGGTTGTTGTGCTAATATGCTAATGATTAGCGTGCTAATGCTAACATGATAACCTACGGTAAAATGATTCTTAAATGCATTCTAATGGTGTTTGAGATCTTTTTAATGTGTTATTTGAGATGCTAATGTTAGCTTAGCATTAATTGTTTGAAATCTCTGAAGAATCTTATCATAATGTACACACTCCGGCAGTAGCCCTCATGGCCCTTTCAAAATTTCCCCAGAGGAAATTGTCTAGTTTGTCATATTATTCATTATTCATATCCATTCTCATTATTGTGTCAAATAAATAATACTTTTCATTTAAGTCGTTGTCAGACAGTGTCCATTTGAGCTGGAAATACAGTCGTATGAAAAAGTTTGGGCACCCCTGATGATTTTCAAGATTTTCCTTTATAAATCATTGGTTGTTCGAATCAGCAATTTCAGTTAAATATATCATATAGCAGACAAACACAGTGATATTTGAGAAGTGAAATGAAGTTTATAGGATTTACAGAAAGTGTGCAATAATTACTTAAACAAAAGTAGACGGGTGCATAAATTTGGGCAAAAATTACATCAATATTTAGTAGATCCTCCTTTTGCAGAAATAACAGCCTCTAAACGCTTCCTATAGCTTCCAATGAGGGTCTGGATTCTTGTTGAAGGTATTTTTGACCATTCTTCTTTACAAAACATCTCCAGTTCAGTCAGGTTTGATGGTTTCTGAGCATGGACAGCCCGCTTTAAATCACACCACAGATTTTCAGTAATATTCAGGTCTGGGGACTGAGATGGCCATTCCAGAACATTGTACTTGTTCCTCTGCATGAATGCCTTAGTGGACTTTGAGCAATGTTTAGGGTCGTTGTCTTGTTGAAGTATCCAGCCCCGGCGCAACTTCAACTTTGTCACTGATTCTTGAACATTGTTCGCAAGAATCTGCTGATACTAACTGGAATCCATGCGACCTTCAACTTTAACAAGGTTGCCAGTTCCTGCACTGGCCACACAGCCCCACAGCATGATGGAACCACCACCAAATTTTACTGTGGGTAGCAAGTGTTTGTCTTGGAATGCTGTGTTCTTCTTCCGCCATGCATACTGCCCCTTGTTATGTCCAAATAACTCAATTTTAGTTTCATCAGTCCACAGCACCTTATTCCAAAATGAGGCTGGCTTGTCCAAATGTGCTTTAGCATACCTCAAACGACTCTGTTTGTGGCGTGTGTGCAGAAAAGGCTTCTGCCGCATTACTCTCCCATACAGCATCTCCTTGTGCAAAGTGCGCTGAATAGTTGAACGATGCACAGTGACACCATCTGCAGCAAGATCATGTTGTAGGTCTTTGGAGCTGATCTGTGGGTTGAGTTTGACTGTTCTCACCATCCTTCGCCTCTGCTTATCTGAGACTTTTCTTGGCCTGCCACTCCGGGCCTTAACTTGAACTGTGCCTGTGGTCTTCCATTTTCTCACTATGTTCCTCACAGTGGAAACTGACACCTGAAATCTCTGAGCCAGCTTTTTGTATCCTTCCCCTAAACCATGATGTTGCACAGTCTTTGTTTTCAGGTCATTTGACAGTTGTTTTGAGGCTCCCATGTTGCCACTCTTCAGAGAAGATGCAAAGAGGAGAACAACTTGCAACTGGCCACCTTACATACCCTTTCTCATGATTGGCTTCACCTGTGTATGTAGGTCAAGGGTCAATGAGCTTACCAAACAAATTTTGAGTTCCAATAATTAGTGCTAAAGGTATTCAAATCAATAAAACAACAAGGGTGCCCAAATTTATGCACCTGCCTACTTTTGTTTAAGTAATAATTGCACACTTTCTGGAAATCCTATAAACTTCATTTCACTTCTCAAATATCACTGTGTTTTTCTGCTATATGACATATTTAACTGAAATTGCTGATTTGAACAACCAATGATTTATAAAGGAAAATCTTGAAAATGATCAGGGGTGCCCAAACTTTTTCATACCACTGTAGATAATCACTGTATCGAGAGCTTACCCTTCTGATTATCAGACTGATCTACCATTAATTCGCTAATTGTTATTAAATCAGCATTAAAAGAAAGAATAAATAAAATCCTTCTGAGCTGAGGAAAGTTGGTGCCGCTTTTTATATTGACGAGTGCAAACATTAGACCCAAGGGTTTAGTGACCTGATTCCCCTACAGGGGACTTCCAATGATACACGAGCTCCTCTGTTCTTCTCTCCCTCTCCATCTGCACACACCAAGGCATTTTACTAACAGTGGCTGAACCTGGATTGTGGATTATAGCTACATCTCCTGCCGTGGCCCTGCCTGACATCCACTGCAACTGCAACTACTATTTGTCATTCTTCCATTATTATTACATCCATAGTGCTGCATTATGTACATATACGATCTGTTCCCAATACATATCACATACATAAATATATCATATTTGTGTATACTATGGTATATGTACTACATATAGTTCAGTCTATTATTAGAACTGTCACTGTTACTGTGATTGTATTTCTGTCTGTCTCTCTCTGTCTGTCTCTCTCTCTCTCTCTCTAACGTAACCGGTCGAGGCAGATGGCCGCCCACCCAGAACCTGGTTCTGCCTGAGGTTTCTGCCTGTTAAAAGGAAGTGTTTCCTCACCACTGTCGCCAAATGCTTGCTCATGAGGGATATGTTAGGTCTCTGTTGATAAAGAGTTTGGTCTGTACCAGCTCTGCATGGAAAGTGGCCTGAGACAACTTCTGTTGTCTGTTCTGTTGTGGTTTGGTGCGATATAAATAAAAATGAATTTAATTAAATTGACTAGTATAACAGTAGTATGATTCTTTTTTAAATAAAGCATTCATTTCGTATTTCACATGTCTGTCCTACTGATGCTGTATTTTAGACTAGTTTTATTTGTAATGTAGGATTTTACAGAAACAAGCTGTAGTTCAATTTCAATTCAATTCAATTCAATTTTATTTGTATAGCGCCAAATCACATAATTGGTTACAAAAAAGCCCCTTCAACAACCCTTTCTAAGGGATCAAATCAGGGTGATCCAAAATTAAGTTACAAAGTGCACATCATTGTAAACTAGGACTCTAGGACTAGGCTTAAACTTTCCTCTCGTAAGTTTCCTTTGAACATAATAGCATCCATGTGCCTCAATCAAAAGCCATCCATTGTCGCCTGGTTTTGACAAGGAGGTGGCAGAGAATTCGCATTCGCCGGGTGTTTGGCCATCAAGTGGTATTTCAGACTGGATATGGTACGGTGATAATTCAGTTCACACCGACAATACACACAGATAACTTTGGTCTCGTCAGTCGACCCATCTGGTAACTTTTTGAAACTAAACTTTCCATTCAGAATCTTGTTCGCATCCATTTCGGCGTTTTGCGCTTGACATTCACACAAACCAGTAGCCTACTCTTACAGGTAGCGAGCAGGCAAGACCAAACATGTGTGTGGGTCGTGCCTATTGTTTTGTTTCCGGTTTATGGTCCAGCCTGCTCAGGATGTCTCTGCAATGAACAGACTGCATGTAATGAACGTTGCTGATTGGCCATCAGCAAGTTCATTACATGCAGCAATGCATAGAACAATAAACAACTTTTCTATGCTGCTACAGAAACAACTTTGTCAGCAGCATCTCACTTTGTTATCTCAACAGATGAAAGGAAGTTCAATGTGGACTTTCAGCTGCTGCTGTCAGTCACTCAGACAGACGGAGAAGGTAAAGCTGTAGATGGAGAAGGTGGGGTGGAGTTGTACAATGAGGTAAAATGAGATAAAAAGCAACAGTTAATCTCAGTATGAACATTAAAGAGGCTACTGGCAAGAGGGACAATTGGTAGATTAGAAAAAAAAAAGCTGATGGAGACAGTTCAGCAGGGTATGAGCTCTGGGGAAGAAGCTGTTCCTGTGCCTGCTGGTGCAGGAACGGAGGCTTCTGAACCTCCTACCAGATGGTCCAGTCCATGGTTGGGGTGGGAGCTGTCACTGCTGATGCTGTGTGACCTTCTTATACACCACTTGCACTGGAGGTCCCAGATGGCAGTTAGCTGGCACCGGTGACGTACTGGGCGGTTTTCACCACCCGTTGCAGGGCTGTCTCAGAGACTGTGCAGCTGCCATAGCATACTGAGATGCAGTTGGTCATGATGTTCTCAATGGTGCAGCTGTTGAGCTTTCTTTATCGAGGTGGAGGAGTTGAGGGTCCAGGAGAGGTCCTCAGAGATGTGGACACCCAGGAACTTGAAGCTGGAGGCACGTTCAACCTCAGCCCCACCGATGTGAATGGGGATGTGACAGCAACCTTTGGTTTTCCTGCAGTCAGGTTGTTGTCGGAGCACCACATCACCAGCTGCTGAATCTCATCCCTGTAGACTGACTCATCATTGTTGTTGATCAGACCTATCACTGTGCTGTCGACTGCGAACTTGATGATGGAGTTAATATATTAATGTAATCCAGAATGGAGGAGGCATATGAGTCCATTTCACTGGATCCTGAGTCCAGCATGGCCCGGGTGGCGAACAAACTCCAGTCTGTGTGTTGGAACTGGTGCTGGAGTGTGGCGTCCACTCCCTCTGGCCATGGTAGGATAGGGTAATTGAGAAAATGGAGGGGAGACACAGTAGAAATACAATGATTAGTGGAGCATGTTTCTAGCCTACAGGTGTAAGGCTGACTTGAGATTTATACAGATTGGTCAATACATATGTAGCAGTATAGAGATCTGTGGGTTTCCATGTTGGCATGGTTGGCATAGTTGGCAACACCAGAGCCAACCTCTCTGCCTGTTAACAGCTGATAATGACTGTGGCTAACAATAGCATTATTGTAGGTAGAAGCCGGTAGCTGCGCAGTACACTCTCTCCCCCTCCCTCTGGTGTGTCATGCCAAGCCGACCTAACTGATTCCACTGCCAATGGTTCATGAATGAGATCAGCATCAGCTGACTGGGTTTCATGGCTGGTTTCAATGCGGCACATCGCCACCAGCTACAGGGGACCGGTGCTGCTTTTTCTTGTTTGTTTTTGTGGCTTTGTTTTGTTTATTTTTGTTTGCTTTTTGGTTTGCTTTGTTTTGTTTGCTTTTTGCTACTTTTTCTGCTGCACTGCATTGCTTTTTGATTTGTTTTTGCTTTTTCTCCTGCTTTGTGCGGCTCTTTTTCTCTGTTTGTTGCTTTGCTTGGAGGCTGCCCTTGTACATGCTTGGTGTTCATCTGGGGTGTGGAGCCTTTGCACTAATTTTTATCAGGCATTTATCCATCCATTTTAATGCACAGTTGACTGAGTAGTGGGGTTAAATCCCTTTATATTTGAGTACTTTTGTTTTTCGTTATTTAGTTCATTCAGTTTACTCTGCCCATTGACCTGAGTTGTTAATTTCCTTGATTTTGATATTTTGTTTGGGCAGAAGATTGTTTTCTTCTCAGTATTTGTTTTCATTTCTTTATTAATTTGGCAGTTGGCAGACTGTATTTTTGTTTAGTTCAAGATTTATATTTCCTGCCTGTTTTGTTTAGATTTTGGGTGTTCTTTTTTTGTTGTTTTTTTCTCTTCTCTTTCTCTTCTGAGTTTCCTGTGTGCGTGTGTGATTGTCACGAGTGTCTGGGTGCTTATATTTTTGGTTTGGTTTCTCCGCACCAATCACTCATTAGCCCCTACACCCCGGTAAGCCTCAGCTTTAAATTAGTTTCCCTCTTTATTTTTTATTTGCCCAGTGTGAATGGTGTTTTATTGTTTATTTATGTTTTATTGTGTATTGGAATCGTATCTCCTCTGCCTTAAGTAAAACCTGTGTGTCTTAAGAGTGACTTTGGTTTAAAAATACTTCCTGGGGTAAAATTCCCCAGGTGGCATTGTTGGCAACAATTCAGTCAGTGTATAATTTAACCAGATTTACAAAAACCCTCCTATACCATCCCCCCACCATCGCCACACCTATTTGGAAAATGACAGGGTATTTATTACTTGAAAATCTGCAACCAAGTACCAAATGTTACCATTTATTGAGGTTTAGAACTTTTTGGTCATCTGAAGTAAGGCGTCAAATGACTATAATTACAAAATGGTTCACTTCATGCATCTGAATACTCACAAATTTAAGGATAGTGTTTGAAGTCCATAGTGTTAGGCTATTCCTTAAATGTCATATTTCTTGGACTCAAAATGCAGACCGGAGACAAGAGTCAGAAAAAAAATAATTTATTAACTATAGAGAGAGAGAGAGAGAAAGGGGGGGGGGGGGGGGAGAGAGAGAAACAAACACAAAATGCACTCACTAAAAGTGGAAATAAACAAAAGAATACCACACGGTGGGTTGAGGCTGAACAAACACTGGACATGGCTGAAAGGCGTAACGGCGTAAGTCTTACTAAAGCACTGACAGGGCAACTGGGAAAACGATTGGGGAATACTCACAAGAGAAACACACTGGAAACTCATGGAAGAGATCAGGATAATTCGGCAACAGGCAAAGCTGATAGCCTTCCTTAAATACTCAGCCCTAATCAGGCTCATGCGCCCCAGGTGTGCTGCTGGTAGGGTAGAGCCGACTGAGTGCAGGGACACACCCAGCTAAAACAGACAGGGGAGCAGATACACACATAACACTAAGGGAAAAGGGAAAAAGAGAACACTCGGACCAGAGTTAGCGGATCCTAACACATAGTTATCATTTCATTTCAGATTCTGTACTGGAGGACAGAGACAAAATAACTGAAATCATGGCAAATACATGTGGACCTAACTGTAGGCATATACTTTTTTTTCTGTAATCTTAACCTCATGGAAATGTTTGGGAAACTTTGGCATTCAACCTGTATTTTTGTCCTTCAGTGTATTAACCTTAACAGTGTTTCATCTTCCTTTATCATTCCCACTTCTCTCCAGCAGTTGTTGTAAGATTTTTATGTTAATGTAGACTGTGTTCTGTCTTGTCACTTCCTGTTTTATTTTGTACGGTTAGGGTTCATTGTTTTCACCTGTGCCTCATTGTGTCCGCCCCTCTTGTGTATATATGCCTCCTTTCCCCAGTGTGTCTTTTTGTCTGCGTTCCTCTGTGCGTAGCTTTCTGGCGTTTCCTCATGTTTGTCTTCTTCGTGATCTAACCTGTTTTGCTTTTTGTTGCCTTTTTGCCCAGCGTTTCTATACCTTTGCCTTTCTACACGGTTTCCTGGTTTTTGACTCTCGCTTGTTTTTTGACTCCCAATCTGCCTAGTGAGTTAGCGGCTCAGTGCCTGTTGATTTAGCATGCTAACTACATTAGCAAACAATGCACGCGGATAAAAAAGATTACTGAGAGACCCTGTACTTCTGTCAAAATCAGTTGGGATAAAAAAGGACATTGTAGAGCTGGGACTTTATTGGACCAAGTATTAATGGACATCATAATGGACCCATGATCAGTAATTGTCCTGCACATTTGTGTAGACTATTTTTTTTTTTTTTTTTTTTTTTTTTTGGTAGAGCTTCATCTGGATCTAGAGTCGTTGCCGTCCAACATCTCATCTGCTGTCTCATCCACACCTTCACTCCGTTGCCATCTAACCTTCATTCCGGAACATCTCCATCTTCCCTAAACCTACTGCATAACCATCACTTTGGACGATCCTTTTGGACATTTGTTGTGAAAGAGGGCAGTAGGACTTATGAGTGCACTCATTTTATTTTATTTTCCCTTCTTTTTATTTATTTTTGCTTCTTTGTTTTTTGTTCTTATCCATTGAACATTGAACCTGAAACTTTTCCTGAGATCTCAGAGGGGTTTATCTGACCTGTTTTCAGTTATTGGTAAATGTGATATTGAAATTGTTGCTACCAGTTCATTGTTTATTCCATATACTATTGACAGGTAGCTGGGAACTGGTCATACCATTGGCATTGTTGTGAGTGTCTTGTTGACACTATATTCCTGTGTTTTTTCATAACCAGTTTGTTGTTGTGTGTTGCTTGGGGTGGATGTTCTGTTATTTAACCAGGCAGACAAATAGATTCCAGCCAATCTCCTCATTGAATCTAGGTTAGAAGTTGAATCCCTTTTTTCTGCTTTACTAGTTAAATCCTTTGAAGTAACAGATGCAGGGGGTTACAAAGGGATTTTGGAGGGTGGTAAAAACGATCCATGCAAATGGTTTTCCAACCTAAATCATTTCTTAAGTATATTAGTCAGCAAGTGAAATATATAATAATGGGTAAATTCTACCTATGCTATTTGTTAACAGTAACAGCTGCAACATAAAAAAATAAATAAATAAATTATTAGAAATATAAAAAGACTATTTGCTCTCCACTGCAACATGCACGTGCATCAATGCTGGTTCTTCTCCGGAATGCTACTGCTTCCTCCAAGTAACGTTAATGTAACGTAGCTGCGGAGTGTAAGGGAATTTCTCCTTGTTACTCGTTGAGAGTTGCTAATTCTCTGAAGAATTATAGACTCGGTGTGATGATTCAGGTCTCTTTAATACATGCAGCATGGAGGGAAGACTCATGCAGAGTGTTCTCTGCAGATCTCCACAATGTCTTGGCTTTCATACTGTTTAGCAATAAAAAGGACAACTGGTTGACCATTTGGGGGAGTGCACTCATCTTGTTTCCCAGGGTTCATACCATACCATAAATTCCTCAGGTACAATGAATTGCACCCTAAACTTCCCCCTTCATCCTGTTTCCCTCATTGAGTGTCCTTTTGTCCCCTTTCTCACCTCAGTGAGAAAGGGCCACAAAGACCTTTACAATTCATAGACTGATTCCTGGGATTAGTGATTCATCTAATTCCTACAGGAGTGCCGAGTTACAATTGAAGGTGAGATTCCTATTTAACATGTTGCTGTATATCATACCATGAATGCAAATGTTACCGGTCAATCTACGTTCCTACCCTCACCTATAGTCATGAACTTTGGGTCATGACCAAAAGAACGAGGTCCCGGCTACAAGTGGCTGAAATGAGTTTACTCCGCAGGGTGGCAGGGCGCTCCCTTAGGGATAGGGTGAGGAGCTCTGTCACCTGGGAGGAGCTCAGAGTAGAGTCGCTGCTCCTCCACATCGAGTCAGCTGAGGTGGCTCGGGCATCTCTACCAGATGCCCCCTGGACGCCTCCCAAGGGAGGTGTTCCAGGCATGTCCCACTGGGAGGAGGCCCCGAGGAAGACCCAGGACATGCTGGCGCGACTATGTTGCTCGGCTGGCCTGGAAACGCCTCGGGATCCCCCCGGAAGGGCTGGGGGAGGAGGAGAGGGAAGTTTGGGCGTCCCTGCTCAGGCTGCTCCCCCCACGACCCGGCCCCAGATGAAGCGGGAGATAATGGAATGGAATGGAATGCAAATGTTAAGATAGGTAAGAACTATTCCATGATTCTAGTCAGTGTGCTTATGTGCCATGCATGCACTAGATACTGAAAGTTTGAATGAGCGGCTGGTGCCATCTGGGCTGCTCTAACGTGTAGTTGTGCTGCTAGGTAAAAAAGTATGAGCGTTTGTTTTACAGGCACCTCGTTTCTGTGTGTCTCAACATTAGATACTTTCTTTTGCCGTGGGTGAATTGTATTTCTCCACGGTTTTAGAGAGTGTATAATTTTACGTTAGTGTTAATGTGGCTGCTAATTAAGTTCAGCCCACTTGATGGTGCTGGCTATTTACTGACATTTTCCAAACCGGTTGGCGCTTGTAGTATTACTAACGCAGGTATGTCATTTCACTTAAACTAACTGGTGTATATATCTGGGCAATACATGTAATATGTTTCCTGCTTACCAGCATAGCATAGCATAGCATCACTCACGTTTAGGTAATTATAACACTATAACTAATTTATCCTACTATTCTCTGTCACACCAAATTAAGGGAATTGAGTGTGCTTAATCTGTACTCTGTAAGGGAAATTCTCCCTGTTGATCATTGAGAACAGTGCTAATTCTCTGAAGAATTACAGACTCAGTGTGATACATCAACAGAAGTCTCTGTGGCGCAATCGGTTAGCGCATTTGGCTGTTATCAGAAAGGTTGGTGGTTCAAGCCCAACCAGGAACGTTTTCATCTTACCAGGCGGCACGGTGGAGCAGCAGGTAGTGCGCGTGCTGGTTCGATCCCCGGATTGGGTGGGGCCTTTCTGTGTGAAGTTTGCATGTTCTTCCCTTGCATGCGTGGGTTTTCTCTGGGCACTCCGGCTTCCTCCCACATTAGGTTAATTTGTGACTTTAAATTGTCCCTAGGTGTGAGTGTGAATGCTTGTATGTATGTTGCCCTGCAGTTGACTGGCAACCGAGCCTCTTGCCCGTTGATAGCTGGGATAGGCTCCAGCCCCCAACCCCAAAAGGGGTATAGAAGATGAATGAATGAATGTGATGAATCAGGTCTCATTAATACATGCAGCATGGAGAGAACACTCTGCACGAGTCTTCCCTCCATCTTATCAAACACACACTACCTTTGAGTAACTCATTCAGCCAGGTGGTTTGTATGACACAGTCCAAACAACGCATCCCTTTAGTATGCGTACATACTAGACACTGAATGAGTTTATTTTCTGTATTATTTTATAGTTTCTTCACTCATACGCCCATTTTATTATGATGGGGTACTCTATATCATTCATTCATTCATCTTCTATACCCCAACTATCCCTTTCGGGGTTGGGGGGGGCTGGAGCCTATCCCAGCTGTCTAGGGACCACTTAACCTAATGTGGGAGGAAGCCGGAGTGCCCGGAGAGAACATGCAAACTTCACACAGAAAGGCCCCATCCGACCCGGGGGATCAAACCGGCGACCTTCTTGCTGTGAGGCACGCGCACTACCTGCTGCTCCACCGTGCCGCCCTATTATAGTATTATTCTATATATATTTTTATTAAAACTCCTGCACATTTGATGTGAAAGATATATTCATTGTGTTTGATTCACCAGAAATTTAAGCTTGGTATAGATCTCCCAATGGGTAAAAACAAATACAAGGAATACTACACTGTTCACTCAATCTAGATGTGAAAGTCAGATAATTAACCTCATTGTAGTTTATTGCAGGCCGTCTCCTCTGTGGTCTTCAAGCTGAAGATCGACCCATTCACCAGCTCCAGCTTCTGCAGCATCTGTCTGCAAGTGTTGGACTCGTCTGCAGTTGTTGGACTCATCTGTAGGTGTTACACCCTTCTGTCTGCAAGTGTTGGTCTCATCTGCCTGCAGTTGTTGGACTCGTCTGCAGGTGTTGGTGTCATCTGCAAGGGTTGGATTTGACTGTCTGCAGCTTTCAGGTGTGCCACACGTGTTGGTTAATGCTCATAAAGAGCAGGTGGCCAAGCCACCATCATACAAATGTGTGTGTGAATGGGTGAATGCAGACACAGACGTGTTGTGGTGTTGTAAGCTCTTAGAGTTGTTGTCAGAGAGAAAATTATGTAAATACACTCCATTTACAATTTACTATTGATATATAAGTAATTATGACAATGGAAGCATGAGAAAAATAATATTGAACATACACTGTAAGTCAGGAATGAAAGAAGTACTCAGATCTTTACCTACATAAAAGTAACAATACTGTGGTGGTTTGAAGAAACTTTGGACATTTGTGTTTTGTGTGTTTTTGTGGCTGGAAGCTAGCTCCTGCAACTTATCTTAATTAGCGCAGTATAAAGACTGGACTGCTGAAGGCTCGTCACCAGATTGTTTCTGCTACTCTGTGGTATAGTCAGCCAAGATTACCAGTGTTACTAATGCTATTGTCTTCCAGTGTTTGCCTCTAGTGTTCTGTTGCCAGTGATTAATTATTCATGTCTCTTTTTGCTTCTCCCATATCATTGAGTTCACCCGCATCCATATCCAGTCCCAGTGCCTCTGCCATCACGCCGCCCAGCTTTGTGCCTTCCCTTCACCTGCCGTATATGTCCAACCCTCTACCACCACCTTGCTCCACCTGTGCCTTCATCGCCATGTGCTCGCCACACAAGTACTCTCTCCTGAGCACTGTGCACTCCAGTGTATCTCAGAGTTGTGAACCACCTCTTACCATGTGCCTCACCTGCTGTTCACTGGATCTTCCTGCTGCAAGCTACCACCTTGCACATCAAATAAATTCTTTTTTACCCAATTTCCTGTCTGCACATCTGTTCTTGATTCCTATTCCCACCTAAACCATAACAAATACCACAATGTACAAAACATGCATTCAAAATTTTACTGAAGGAAAAGTACAAAAATATTAGGATCAAAATATGTGACCAGCCACAAGAAAACCAGCAACAAGTCTCCTGGGGGGCATTTTAAGTTATTTACAGATTCTGAAAGTAGATACTTATTTCTAATATTAAATAAAATAAATTATGTCACTCCATGGTGCAGTGGGATGGATCAGTCTGCTGCTGAATGAGCTCTTGTGGCTGATCAGCACATTGATATCTTACGCCCCAGCTCCTCCACTGCGAGGCCGAGGGATTCTCAAGTCAAGTCAAGTCAACTTTATTGTCAGTGCTGCTATATATACAGGACATTAACAGAGGATCTTAACTTGATGATCATAAACTCCACGAGGGGTGAACAGTGTCTACAAATCACCACAGCACCGCAGGTCTTATGTCCTTCAATGAGGACTCTGTATGCTCGGTAGCATGTTAGCCGGTCCAGCTGGATGGCATACCAGAGTATGGCCCAATAACAGCATACCGGACTGTTATTGGGCCATGTTTCCGTAAAAACGAAAACACAGCGCTCTCTCACGGTCTGCTGGGTCAATCTCAGAAAGTGGATATAGTCCAGTTTGTTGTCCAAGGAGTGTACATTGGCGAGTATGATAGATGGTATAGCCGACTTGTGTGGATTTGCCGCTAGCCTAGCCCGGATACCCCTGTGCTTTCCCCGCTTCCGCTTCCTCTCGCACCGCCTGCGGTGATTCCTCTGTGGGTCCCTTTTAAAGTGCAGCTGATTGGCCGAAAAAAGAACAGAAGCGGGTGAATAGCCAAAGAAAGCCAGTATGCTAATTTACTGTTGACTCGCCACACCCCCAACTCGGACCGTGAATTTCTGCTAAAACAACCCAAATTCAAATACAAAGTTTACGGTTTTAAGGTCCCAATATTGTTATTTGAAACACGAGTAGCTTCTTCATGATTTCAACTTACATGTTCTGCAAAAAAACCCCAAAAATCACTAATTAAAAAAAAAAAATTGTTGTTTACTCAACTTGCGCCGGGCTTGTTGCTGGTTTTCTCGTGGCGGGTCACATTCTCTAACAGTACAAAAAGTAAAAGTCCTCATTATGCGGAAAGGTCCATTTCAGAATAATGTGGATTATATAATTGAATTATAATTAGTGATGTATTATTACTTTAATGTTGCAGCTAGTAAAGGTGGAGCAATTTTTTTACTTTACATCCTGCTGGGTAGATTGTGAATTTAACCCTAGTGATAATCTTATCCATAAAATTGCCTCATAATTCATTTGTTTATGATATTTTGCATTATTATTCCAAATCTTCAAGTATCTAAAAACAGTGCAACTGTTATGATCCGCTAAACCTGTCTGTTCCTAGTGTTTTCATTTCCCCTTTTCCCTAGTGCTATCTGGTTGTCTGTTCCCCTGTCTGTCTAAGCTGGGTGTGTCCCTGCACTCAGCTGACCCCGCCTTGTCAGCAGCACGTGGCAGGCATCAGCCTGATTAGAGCACAGGATAAAAGGGAGGCTCCCTATGTTACCTGTTGTCAGATTGTCCTGATCTCTCCAGCGTTCTTCTTGGTAGTCTGCAGTGTAAGTAGTGTTCCTCGTGATTGTGTTTGTGATTAATGTTGGATTTTTGTCAGTTTGCCAGTAAACGTGTACTTTTCTGTTTCAGTGCCTGTAATCGCAGACTCGGCAGGCCCAGATGAGTAGCAACAATACAGAGTCTCTCTTAATGCACAGTGAATCAGACACCAAGCAGTCACAGGCAGGCAAAGATTTTGGATCGGGAAGAATACAAAAATCTAGGAAGGGTAAGACAAGACTCATGGTTGGGGTATGGAGTAGTGGGCTGAGATATTTACCTTGGTACAGGAGAACAGACGTGGTCGGAAACAGGCAGGTTCGGTAATGGGAGATCAGTTCATATGAAATAGCTGGAGAGTCTTGCATGAGAACAATGACCGTCTGGCAAAGAGTGAATGAAGCAGAGCATCTTAAATACTGCACTGATTGCTATGAGCATCAGGTGTGTGATCAGGTGAGCTGGCAGGTAGGTGTGACTGAGTGTGGAAAAGTACTGAGGGCACCGGTGAGCAGATGAGGAAACAATGGCAGCAGGTAAGAGAACTGAATATACTGTGACAGCTAGGCTCAGCAGAAACTATACATCATGGGAAACAGCTGGAAAAACAAAGGGATTAGGCTTATTCCCGAAGCCTGGATCTTCAAACTGTAAAATTAAGTTCCCTCGGATCCTGAACGTTTTATCATATACAAAGCTCATAGATTGACAGAGAAACATTCTGTCGGGTGACACGCCTTATTTCCTGAGGCGACGCAATAACTTGGAGAAGCTCATCATGGGGGCACCAAGAGCATGAGAAACATGGTGAAGAAACAAGATAACACACTAACAAGAAAAGTTTGAAGTGAATCTAAAAGAGGAAGGTTGTTTGTGCACTGATTGTTGGTTGCTACTCAAATTGTTTTTAACATGCATTATCTATGTACACTATTTGTACAAATTGTGTGCTAGAGAAAAAGAGACACATTCAATATCTGTTTAGGAGCTGATAGCAAATTCTCCAGTGTAATGTAAATGTGTATACTTAGGAGCAACAACAAACAACACTTTATCAAGCACTTAACGTCACCATGACAACAATGCCAACTGGAGGACAATCAGTCATATTAAAACAACACTCTTCTGGGGACGGGATTGCTGTGAATATTCTCCAGCTACACTGTGTATTCAATGTCACGAACAAGTTATTGATCTATTTATTTCAAAGTAGAAAACATTTCTTTATAACATATTGTAGGCCATTCATTAGATTAGATTAGATTTAGATTTATTTGTCATTCTGCAGGGAAAATTGTTTCCACCTACAATCCATACAACCTCATCTTACACAATTAAATACAGTGCCTTGCAAAAGTATTCACCCCCTTGGCTTTTTACTTATTTTGTTAGTTTAAGTTGGTGACATGAAATGAGAAAAATATACATAAAAAAAGAATTTTAAAAAATAAAAAAATGAAAATTGGCATGTGCATATATATTCACCCTCTTTGCTATGAAGCCCCTAAAAAGTTCTGGTGCAACCAATTACCTTCAGAAGTCTCATAATCAATGAAATTAAGTCCACCTGTGTGCAAAGTGTCACGTGATCTGTCAGTATAAACACACCAGGCATCACACCATGAAGACCAAGGACCTCTTCAAACAGGACAACTTTGTCTTTGTCTCAACTTTGTCTCAACAGCTTTGTCAGGGACAAAGTCTATCATCTTCAAATGTAAAGAACATGGTACCACAAAAAACCTGCCAAGAGAGGGCCGCCCACCAAAAGTCACAGACCGGCAAGGAGGGCATTAATCAGAGAGGCAGCACAGAGAGCAAAGATAACCCTGAAGGAGTTGCAGAGTTCCACAGCAGAGAGTGGAGTATCTGTCCATAGGGCAGCTGTGGCTCAGGAGGTAGAGCAGTCATCCACCTATCAGAAGGTTAGTGGTTCAATTGTGCCTCGGCAGTCCACATTGGGCAAGATACTGAACCCCAAAACTGCCCCTGATGCTGTGCCATCAGCGTGTGAATGTATAACGCTCATAAGGAGCAGGTGGTTTAGCTACAGTATGAATGTGTGTGCGAACAGGTAAATGCAGACTTCAGCTGTAAAAGCACTTTGAGAACTAGATCTAGAACTAGAAAAGCAGCTATACAAATACAGTCCATTTACCATTTACCAATAAGCCGTACACTTCATAGAGCTGGGCTTTATGGATGAGTGGCCAGGAAAAAGCCATTACTTAGGCACATTTTGAGATTGTCAAACTCAACTCCCATGTATGGAGGAAGATGTTATGGTCAGATGAGAATAAAATTGAACTTTTTGGCCACCAAGGCAAATGCTATGTGAAAACCCAACACATCCCATCACCCCAAGAACACAATCCCCATGGTGAAACATGTGGCGGCAGCATCATGCTGTGGGGATGTTTTTCAGCAGCAGGGACTGGGAAACTGGTCCGAGTCGAGGGAAAGATGGATGGTGCTAAATACAGGGATACTCTTGACCAAAACCTGTTTCAGTCTGCCTGCAATTTGAGACTGGGCCATAGGTTCACCTTCCAGTAGGACAATGACCCGAAGCATAGTGTTAAGCAACACTTGTTGCTCTTAAACACTGGTTTAAGAGGAAACATTTAAATGTGTTGGAAGGGCCTAGTCAAAGTCCAGACCTCAATCCAGTTGAGAGTCTGTGGTCAGACTTGATTGCTGTTCACAAGCGAAAACCATCCAACATGAAGGAGCTGGAGCAGTTTTGCCTTGAGGAATGGGCAAAAATTCCAGTGCAAGGATGTGGCAAGCTCATAGAGACTTATCCAAAGCAACTTGCAGCTGTAATTGCCACAAAAGGTTGCTAGAGAGTACTGACTTTAGGGGGGTGAATAGTTATGCACACTGAAGTTTTCTGTTATTTTGTCCTATTTGTTGTTTGCTTCACAATACAAAAAAATCACACCGTCAAAGTTGTAGGCATGTTCTGGAAATGAAATGATGCAAATCCTCAAACAATCCATTTTAATTCCAGGTTGTGAGGCAACAAAACATAAAAAATGCCAAGGGGGGTGAATACTTTAGCAAACCACTGTACATCATACTGGACAGGAAACATCAAATGTGACCAATACATATGTAAATCCCACACAACATCAGAGTAAAAACAAATATATACATAATCTTCACACCATACACCTTTTTTCATCACCATTGGTCAGGTGGTGATCTTCTTGCATGTTTTCAGTGGGGGTTATTTAAGGAGGAAACCCCGGTTGAACATGGGGAGAACATGCAAACTCCACACAGAAAGGCCCCCTTTTTCCTCGAGCAGCAGGCACTGAAGGCATGGTGGAGGACAGGCTACTGAATATCTCTACAGTTAGCCACATAAAATTCTGTAAAAATTGAAAACACTGGACATTGGGAAGACTTGGTATTCAGCTAATGAGTGTGCTGTGTTTGTGGAAAAAGCCTATGGTCTCTGAATGTTGAAGATCTCTAATCAGATGCTCCAAAACCTTTGCATATTGTTTTATATATGAAGGGTTTTTTTTAATACAGTTAGAAAAGAGAGAAATTTGAGTAGGTTCAAAGATTGTGTTTCATCAGACAATGGTGTTACAACAGAGGCATCAGCTGAAGTGATTTTCCTTGAAAAGTATCTGTATAAGCAAGTTCTCCACTGTCAAATTATTCATCAATTGCTTCTTTTACTGTTGAAAATGAAACATATAAAATTGTTTGCATGCAGACAAAAAAAAGAGGCCAACAGATGTTTAATGGCTTCTCCATGTGTTTAAGCTGGTTCAGCCTCAGGTACAGAATCATATGATGGTGATATTTAAAGATTAATTACCTAATGCTCAAATTATAAATCTTTCAAACTGTGAAAAAATACATAAAACAAAACAAACCAGGAGTAAGTGATTTTGATGCAATACCAAACATTCCCCAGTTCCAGCTCCATATTCCAAGGCTTTTTTCTGCATGTTATTGTCTGACAACGTGATAGTAAAAATTAATTTCGTCTGACTCGGAGCCTCAATTGGAATACTCCTTGAAACCAATAACATGATTGTCCAATGTTCTTCTTCCTCATAGCGGACCTCTTATTAACTTTGTACTGAACTGGAGTTAAAGATACTGGAGTTATGACAACTACAATAAAGAATTATAAATTGGAATACTGTTATCTGTTAGCTACAAAAACAACAACAAAAAAAACCTAGAAACCAACTATTCCACATTTAAATTTCAAATGGACTTGTGTTAGTTTCATCCATAGCAGTAAGAATCACTGTAAGTGCAACTAGTATTGAGTAATAAAGTTTAAACACACTGAAGTCAGCGTTTTTTTTTTTTATTTCAGGTTTTTCTGCCTGAATATTTGTTTGCAAATAGATGCCTGTAGATAACCCTATCTGGGCCTCATTAACTGGAAAAAAACAATAGAACCACAGCATGAAGCCCTATCCTCACCCAAGTTCAATAAAAATTAACAATACAGGAATAGGAAACAAACATTTTTTTATATGTTGTATCTAATAGTATACCTAGGTGCTCTCCAAAACTCCAAAAAAGGTAATTTCTTATATTTATATAGATAAATATCTGTATTTATGCTATACTCATTTTAGGCTATATATTTTTATGTTGATGCCATTTACTGAATCATTTTGAACCCTGTGTAATATACCTATTTTCATTGAATTTGTTGATTTACCTGTAAAAGCAGCATACCCTCATTTTCCCTTCCTTTCAGCATGGACTCTCATTGGCTTTTGTCAGCTGCATAGAAGAAATGAAAGAACCTAATTGGTCAAGTGAGATGTCAATCGAAAAGGTCGGGAGTGCAGTGGTCATCTTGACATGTTGCCTATGGCTGCATGCCTACTGGAGTTTTAATGGAGAAAACATGGAAGACTTGCACACTTGTGTTGTAAAAAGTGTTTCAAGTGGTCATCAGAATAGAAAAGCACGATATAGATGCAATCCATTTACAACAGTGAGTTGCCTAAATTTTATAATTGCCAATTTGTTTATTGGTGTTGATCATAACAGCTGTTGTGATTGTATCTTGAATAAACTGGCACAAGATTCATATAGTATTGAAGGGTTTTAATGGTACCAATATGCCTACATGTCAACAAATATAGGCTGAAAAAAAACATGGCCAACAGCATATGTCATTGAATCCACATCATACTTTCTGTTTACATCTCCCAAAGCATTATGGGGGTTTTTTTTGTATGTACGTGTGTGTAGTGTGGATGAGGAGCCCACAGTGTCAGACTTGGAAGACCTCTCAGTCAAAGGGAAACATGGTTTACATAATGAGTGACTTTGGTGAATGCAGAAATTTGTACAGTAATAGATTTTGGGTGTTGCACTACGTGAACATGTTGTTTCATGACGGGAGCATGACTGATTTTCTGAGGACCGCTACTACACCATAACACAACACAAAATTGGCTTCAGATGAAACTGAAACTAGTTTTTGTTACAATCCTGCAGACCTGTCCATTCCTGGTGTTTTCTTTTTCCCTTTCCCCAGTGTTATTTCTTATCTGTCTACTTCCCATGTCTGTCTAGCTGGGTGTGCCTACACACCTGATGCACACCTGATGCACATGATCCTGATTAAGGCACAGGATAAAAGGGGAGAGCTCTCCCTTACCTGTTGCTGGATTGTCCTGAATCCCTGACGGTTCCCTTGCTCTTGCAGTGTGAGTATGCAGTTTAGCTCCCTCTCCTCTTGTGCTTAATGTTAATGTTGGTTATCTCTTGGACTGCCACTCACTGTGTGCTTTATGTTTCAGTGCCTCGTCAGCATTGTGCCTTGCCTCAAACCCAATTCACTGGAGCTTCCTTAGTTTCCCTCCACTCCCTTTTTGGGTGTGCTTTTCTTTGTTCTGTTCCACTCCTTATTGAGTATTTTTTGTTCTGTTCCACTCCTTATTGAGTGTTAGTTTTGCCCAATCCCATTTTCTGTTGCAATTTTATGGTTAAAAATAAATATTTATTGTTTTCTAATCCTCTCTGGTCTGCATCCTTGGGTCCTAAAAACAATTCAGGTAGAAAGCCTAGCAGGTTTCTATGTTTATCTTTGCAAACATTGATAGTGCAGCTTAGCAAATCTCTCTTACTTCATATCATGATCCTGGACAACAATGTGATGATATATATATATATATATACACTGGAGATCAAAATTAGAGAACAACCTACAATTTCCTAAATGTCAAGGTCACCGCATAGTCCTATTTGAAATGTTCCAAATAGGAATAAAAGAGCAGTATTTCAAGCATTTTTTATGAGTTACATATATTCTGAAGCACAGTATAAAAAACTTAAATAAGATATTTGAAAAAGAACACTGATCAAAATAAGAGAACTCTTTCAGACACCCCCCAGTTAGTGGTGTTCTTCTTGCACCTGGTGCTAATCTCCTTAATTATCTGAGAAACCCTATTTAACTGGCAGCCTAACTTTCCAGTTTTCACTGACTCTTCAAGATGGTGAGACGTTCTAAAGTGACTGAAACCCTCC
>JBBMOE010000041.1:4928024-4963302 GCA_037975065.1 Chaetodon trifasciatus
ATATATATATATATATATATATATATATGTGTGTGTGTGTGTGTGTGTGTGTGTGTGTGTGTGTGTGTGTGTGTATATATGTGTATGTATATATATATATCAAGTAAATGCCAATAGAAACTGGTGTCTTCATCGTGGATGGGGTTAGGGCAACCAGTTAGAATCTTTGCTTTCTTTGCTTTCTTCTTTGAGCATTTCAGCTGATCATGTGACATCATATACATATTGTGTGTGTGTGTGTATATATATATATATATTTGTCAAGGGCATCTGTTGTTTTTCCAACCCACTTTCGATCTGTTTCTGTATGACAAAAACCTCCATGAAGTGTTCCCATGGAAACCATGCTAATGTGGGTCCTGCAATATAGGAAAATAGTGATATGAGGCACTTAATCTGATAAATTTACTGTTTATCATACCGCAAATGAGACTAGAATTAACTAGCATGCTGTTTCCTGTTTAGTCAGTGGATGGAAAATACTTATATGGAGAACTTTGATGGATTTACTGCTTTGCAGACCACAATCAAGTCCATTCTCTCTCTCTCACACACACACACACACACAAACCCAAACACACAGATGCACACACAACATCAAGAGCACTTTGAGGTTCAATGTCTTGCCCAAGGACACTTTCATATCTGTACGGGGGGAGCCAGGGATCAAACCACCAACCTTCTGATTGATGATCCACTCTTCCTTCTTCCTCCTCCAGAAATCTGCAAAAAAAAAAAACACTGTCGCCTCACAGCTAGAAGGTCCCGGTTTGAATCCCGCTGTGGGCGCTGGTGGGGTGTCCTCCACCTGCTGCCGCTCGAGGGAAGGGGCCTTTCTGAGTGGACTTTGCATGTTCTCCCCGTGTTCACCTGGGGTATCCTCCATAAAATGTACCCCCACTAAAAACATACAAGAAGATCACCAGCTGACCAATGGTGACGAAGGAGAACTGGGTCCCCGGGCGCCACTGTTCGCTGGCAGCCCACCGCTCCTGGTCTGCTGCGGAGTGACATTCCAGGATGGGATAAATGCGGAGAAAATAATGTCACTTGCATGGCGTGTACAGTTCCCTCCCTGTAACTCTGTGTGCTGTGATAAATAAAGTTGACTTCTTCTTCTTCATTATCAAAATAATGTTGCAACTATTATAACAGTTACTGTCCATATCTCCAATCCCTAGGTTGCTATTAAAATAGCATTTCCTATTGGATTTTGTAGACGTTTGTCTTTATGAACAGTCTATTCTTAGCCAATATCGAGTTGTCTAAAAAAAATCTATGCTTGTACAAGGTAACATTTGTAATGATGTAACATCCTTAATGAAGACACAAGTGCATCCCTGAATGCTTTAAATGCACATCTCACTGCTGCTGCCATTCATTGCTGCTTTGGACAGGCAGTCCATTTGCATCCTTCAGCTGGAGATACCTCCTCCTCCCACTTCTATCTAACTTCTTCCTCCTCCCGAGCTCTTCTGACCCCTCCACAGTGACTGCACAAAGGAAGGGGGACTCTCTAATCTTGGACCTGTGCCTGAATAGTAGTGTGTTCTTGGGAAACCCCCACTCCAGTGGGAAAGGAGAACATATTCTTTGTGTTGTTGCTCCTCCCCCATTCAACCATGCAACCTGCCCCCTGCCATGTCAGGCTTGCAAAGACCACAGCCATTGACTAACCACCCTCTCCCTCACTCTGTCCCACTCCCTGTTGTCTTAAAATTCCTCAAATCCAACAGGCCAATGTCTCCATACTGGTCACTTGATTGTCTACTACTTGTATTTTGTCATACAAACCAGTCTTGTAGAATGATAAAGAAAATAACCTTGTAATAGTATTTCAGCCCACAGTGTTCCACTTCATGCAATGGCTGAATGAGATGACCTCTATTGTGTGGATATCTGTTCAGCAGGTTTTCTGTGATGGGAGCTGCCCTGGACTGTACTCAGTTATAAAACTCAGATCCCAGAGGAAGACCCTTGGTTGAATGTTCCAAAGCACGATTTGCAACCAAGGAATAAAATGGAAAATTATGCACATGGGAGACTTTAGCCTTTGTAACACATGGTTAATGTGTGAAAGGGTCTGTTCTAACCCAAACCATGACCTTTTCCTAAAGCTAACCAAGTAGTGTTGTTGCTTAAACCTAATCAAACTGTGACAGAAAAAAAAATCATAACAAGGAAACTGAAAATAATTGGTCAGTCTGAAAATAAAAATTCAACAATATAACAAAAAGTCCTTTATATGCAGATCCAAAAGAGTCTAATGAGCAGAGGGCTCATTCTTCACTGCTAGCCCCGATTCTTTTAATGGAAGCCCAAGAACAGACCGGAGAAATCTTAGTTCACAGGCTGAAGTATTTATTGAGGTCACAGGTAAAGTATAGCAGCGCTGAACCCATTCCCACAGGAACTCCATCAGAAAGAGCACAGATATCTGATAAAAGTTCATATTTATCTTCTTGGGCTTAGCCAGCCCCGTACAGAAGTTGGACTTACGCGACTGAATGTAATTGGCCAGTTACCAAGACGTGGACAGCCCAACTTCTGTCCATATCTTGTCCTTGGAATGTGATATGCAACCTTTGTGTGTGTTGTTATGGCGTGTATCTAATGCAACAGACCTTATCTTAGGTGGCACAGTCCATACGTGATGTGGGGTGTGATCGCCTCTGGTGCTGGTAACCTCTTGACCCCGACATTCTCCTGGCTGGCCCACCAAAGATTTGTTGTGGTAGAAAGAAACCAAGGTTTCAAGCCACAAAGGACCAAAAGTCAAAATTCAGCTGTGACCAATTGTTCAAAGAAAAATCTTCTTGAAGGTGTTCAAAAATGATCTGCTGGAGACAGGATTCTGCAGAGCAAAGACTTTATTGCCGACAATAAGGAGAATAGTTCAGATATAAGTACACACCAGAAGGATTCTAAGCTGCAGTGGTCTGTGTTCTGTCTTATATTCAGTTTGGTACAGGTTTTTCCCCGCCTCTGGGACGTCCTCTAGTTTCCCTCGAAGATCTGCATTTTTTACACCATTAGGTTATCTTTAGGCAGTTGACTTGCCATAGTATTCCCCTCCTATTCTTGGTTAGTGCTGATTCAGCAACAGTGCGGCCTCAGGGCGTACCTTTTTTCTTTTTCTCTCTATTCATCCCAAATTACACCATTATGTCTTAAAAGTCATTCATTTCACTTTTAAAAAAGATTAATAAACACAATTTTCAGTGGTAAATGCATAATGTAACATTATAAGAACATAGCATACAACAGTATTGTCATTAAGTGTACTTTAAGATTATATCAGATTATGGTGAGATTATAGGAACATTTCATTCATCAGTAAGATCATGATGAGATTATAAGAACATTTCATTCATCAGTAATTATGATAACACACACAAGTATGAGTAATAAGAGAATACATGATTAAAGGCCACTGTTAGCCAGTAGGCCATATGAGATTACCAGGGTGAACTTTTCAACCCAGAGAGTCAGCTGCAAAGGCACCTGCGCATGAGCCATAGGAATGTCCCTGAAAGCCCCTGACAGGTGTGCTGACAAGAATACTTTCTGGGGTCAATGTGCCAATGACTCTTTTAATGTGTTTACTACAGTTTCATATTCACAACCACAACTATTGGTTACCATTGGTTACAGCTTTTTCTTAAGTCAGAGATAGAAGACATATGTAACCAAAACTGCAGCACCTTAGGTCAGGTGTGGAAAACACATACCTACACCTGGTTCTACATTTTGTAAACCAGAGAGGAAAAAACAGCTTTCCAGGTTGTTTTCATAATCAACATAATGAAGGAATGAAATCTATTTGATTTCATTATTGACTGAACCACCTGCACTAATATTTCCGTGGCCGTTGACAGTAGCTAAGAGCAACTAATGTTCTGTGCTAACTCAGAACCAGTTGAGTAATTTATCCTGGGTTTGTGACTTCTGCATGAAACAAATTAACATAGTCTTGAAGGGCAAAAACAGAGGCATGGTAGGGGTGGGCTACAGCACTCCCGCCAATGGTGACCAGTTATCCTCGCATCATAAATGATCCCCCACCACATTATCTGGGGTGAATGTGACTGTACCCCCAGTATTTGGGCCATGGAAATTAGCAGAATTTTCAGGCACGCCCAATGCAACAGCTATACCATCAGTGGCAACATCCTCCTGATAGAGGGCTTGTCCCCCCTGCTCAGATCAACACTCTCTTTTTCTCCCGTGTGTGTTGCTGAGATTGGAGACAGTTTCCCTTGAGGCATGGGATGTGCTCTCAACACCCACACTTTCCTGCAGTAGGCCCCCTGCCACTGCTGATCATCAACAGCTGTGGGAACTGTTGGGGCAGTGGGATCTCTAGACTGGGGATCAGTGCTCGACCCTCAGCTCCTTCCTCCTGCCTGGGTGACTCTGGCGTTGGGTGGTTTGGTGTGTGGGCCCTGTTTGGCTTTGTGTCTTGGGTCGGGTGCCTGCATCCGCTTCTCACATTCACTTTGTTTTAGATGTGCTCATACACCCATAAACACACTCACACACACACACACACACACACACACACACACACACACACACACACCTTTATTATTACACAGCATTATTACAATTACTTATGTGTTTTTGTTTTTTGTCATTGTGCTGTTGCTGTTGTTGTTTTGTTGGGTGTTGTCTAGCACTTCTTTTACTCTTACTTTATTTCTGACCTTATGTCTTTATGTCCTGTATTTATGCACTTTCCAACAATAAAATGAAATAAAGCTATTTTCATCAAAAAAAACTACAAGGTGTGGTTATAACTTTACAGTTCCTATTGTGACTCTATGAATGGGAACTGCTGATAAAACGTGTCCATGCTCAGTATACTTTCAAGTAGCAACATTTTTTTAAGCGGATCCACACTTCATTTGTACTATGCATTAGTTCATTGCATTTGCCTGACCTTAAGGATGCACACAGTTATAGTTGGATTTGTGTAAGAAACATGAAATATATAAAGAGCATTTTTGTGTCTCCATATGGAATTGCATAGGGGACCTTATCAAAATGAAAATGCAAACTTGCAAATGAAAATGTAATTCCACAATAGCTTTATAAAGTTGCACTTGCCTGCCTGCCACATCAGCACGTGCCGTGCCTCAAACCCGCTTCGTCAGAGCTTCCTTAGTTTTTATCCAACTCCTTTTGAGTACACTTTTTGTTATCATCCACTCTGAGTGCGTTTTTTGTGACACTATTTTTGTTAAAAATAAATTGTATTTATTTTTATATCTTTCTCTGGTCTGAATCTTTGGGTCCTAACAAAATAGTCAGGCTAACAAGTAACTAGTGGAGACCCCCAGAGAAGCAGACCTTGCCCCTCCCAGCTCACACTCAGAGATCACAATTAGTCATTTGTCAGACGCTTTTAACCAAAGTGACAGACATATGAATTCATACACCGATGGCGCAGCATCAGGGCTAGTTTTGAGGTTCAGTATCTTGCCCAAGGATACTTTGGCATGTGGACTGCCGAGGCCAGGGATCAAATCACCGACTTCCTGATTGGCAGACGACTGCTCTACCTCCTTTGATGGTTTACAAGATATGTGAATAGGAAATGCATATGGAGCAGTTAGAAGCAGCAACCTTTTTCAATACTGCAGTTTTCATCAATTTCAACAGCTAAAATTGGTTTCTAGTGACAATTTTCCCTGAAAATAAATTGCCGCTTAGGTGATAGGAGCAGTCTCGTGATTTTGACGCGTATCCACAGTCCACAATATGAAACAACTTTCAGTACTCACGGATCCGTTCTTAGTGTTCCTTTATTTTCACGGTAGTTCCACAATTCCCATTATTAATGTGAATCCATGACAACAGAAAGTCCAAAGGCATAATTCAGAATCAAAAATTAACGGTCAAAAAACATTTGCCGTGACGCTCTTCGTCACCTTCACAGAACAAAAGGACCAACCATACCACCTGTGCGCCCAGCCATACTCCACCCATAACCACATATTACTAAGATAAATTCAAGCCAAGAAAAAAAATAAATAGTTTTCTTTCCTTAATATTCATAACATAATGCAATTAATAATTTACCATCTACTTAAATTAAATAAAACTCAAATTCACTGTGAAACTGAACTAATAAAGACCATTATAAAATGGCTTCTACAAATCCGGCCCCTAATTATAAAGCAGGAAGTCTTATAATTAACTCAAAAACTCTTCAACTGCATACACTGCAATAACAAAAACGCATTTCCATGATTAAATAATGTATCCGATTACTTCATTAGTTTTGCATTACATCTCATTCACAGCCCTTTCATTTGTATTTTTTCTCATTTTGAATGTCAGGAAACCATCTTCATCCTTTGGTTTTGCAGTCTTGGAACTCATAAATGAGGCAAAGCTTGTTGACAGGTCTTTCCAGGGTGCTTGATTTTGTTTTCACCAGTACCCAACAAACAAGACCTTTGGAATCCATCTTTGCCTGTACTACTCTCCCAAGCAGCCAGGAATTTCTTGGTGCATTTTTATCCAAAATCATGACAATGTCTCCAGGCTGAAGATTTTCCTTGATCTTGTTCCACTTCTGGCGCCCCTGTAGGTTTGGAAGGTACTCCTTTATCCACCTTTTCCAAAATAAATCTGCCATGAGTTTGTTTCCATCTTCGGCGTGAGTAGCAATCATCTTTACAGCCCAGGCGGAAGCAATGGCTTTTTCTTAAGCAACAACAGATGGTTTGGTGTGCAAACCCTTCTCACAGAGAAGGGTTTGCACACACTCATCGTCTATTGTTTGTTCATGAAGCACCAATTTCAAAATCCTCTTTACTATCCTTACTTGCCTCTCCCATATATCACCAAAGTGTGGTCCAGCAGGCGGATTGAAAATCCATTGGATCCCTCTTTCTGCTAGAATGTTTTGTATTTTGGTTTGATCCATTTCCTGTAGAGAAGCTCTTAATTCTCTTTCAGGTCCAACTAAGTTTGTGCCATTGTCGGATCTGATAAGAGTCACTTGTCCTCTTCTATACATGAAGCGTCGGATGGCATTTATACAGGAATTTGTGTCCAGTGTGTGTGAGACTTCAATGTGCAGAGCACGTGTTGTTAGACAGGTAAACAACACACCATATCTTTTGATGATACTGCGACCTCTATGGGCCCAAAATAATTGACCCCTACATCGGTAAAGGGGGGTTTGTCAGGGAGCAGTCTGTCCACTGGCAGGTCTGCTATTTTCTGATCTTGAGCCTTTGCTTGATGTTTTCTGCACACAACACAACTAGACAGAACTTTTCTCACTGCTGCATTGGCTGAGGGAATCCAATATCGCTGAGGAAGACGAGAGAGCATAACATTTCTGCCAGAATGCCCAGTCTTTTCATGTATGTCTTTTAACAGCAGGTTCGTGGCATGAACATCCTTTGGCAGAATTATTGGATGTTTTGATTCTTCTGGCATAGCAGATCTATTTAATCGTCCACCAACTCTCAATATTTCATCTTGAAGATATGGGTCAAGCCTGTAGATTGGACTTTTCCTCTTTGGCATCTGTTTTCCTCCTTCTAAAGCTGAAATCTCAGCTTGGAAACTACAACGCTGGCAATACTAAACAACCTCCATTTCTCCTTTGTTCAACTCTTCCACAGTCAGAGGTCCTTGGTATAATGAAGCCTTAACATTAACTCCCTTTCTTGTGTTGTTTCTGGACACCTTTGACCTTGAGAATCCAGGCTATGGCTCTCTTTAGGCGCCACCAGCTGGAATAATGACTTATTAATTTTCCCACTGGAGACACATCTTCTGTAAGTGTTGAATGAACCATTATTGTTTTCCTTACTTCTTGGTCATCCTCAGAGAGCTCTATGAATTCATGTTTATCCATCATCTTTCTGTTTGCATCCTTTAAGAATGATGGCCCCTCTATCCAAGTCTGGTTGGCTAAAAACTGCTCCATTGTGAGTCCACATGAAGCACAATCAGCTGGATTTTGAGAAGTATCCACATGATTCCATTGCTCCACATTTGTAGCCTCTTTGATGGCTGCGATCCTGTTTGCAACAAAAGTCTTCAGCCGCAGCGCTTCATTTGCTATATATTTTTTAGCACAGCTGTGCTATCTGTCCAAAACGCTGATGCCTGAAGATCAATCTGAAGCTCCTTTCTCATCAACTTGTCCAAGTTTACAGCCATCACTGCTGCAGTAAGCTCCATACATGGGATTGTTGTTTGTTTTAATGGAGTGACTCTGGCTTTTCCCATCATAAACACGCAGTGAACATGGCCTTTATCATTTGTCAGTTTTAGGTATGACACTATTCCATAACCACTCTCACTGGCATCTGAAAAGTGGTTCAATTTCAATTCAATTCAGTATATTAGTATATACTATTTGTATAGCGCCAAATCACAACAAAAGTTGTCTCAGGACACTTTCCATGTAGAGCTGGTACAGAATGAGCTCTTTTATCTACAGAGACCCAACAATTCCCTCATGAGCAAGCACTTGGCAACAGCGGTGAGGAAAAACTTCCTTTTAACAGGCAGAAACCTCAGGCAGAACCAGGCTCTGGGTGGGCGGTCATCTGCCTCGACCGGTTGGGTGAGAGAGGGAGAGCAAGAGAGAGAGAGAGTGAGACAGACAGAGACAGACAGACAGACAGACATGCAGTCAGAGAGAGAGAGAGAGAGAGACAGAGAGAGAGAGACAGACATTCAGTCACAGTAACAGTGACAGTGGATGTAATAACAGTAGTAGCAGTTGCAGTGGATGTCAGGCAGGGCCATGGCCGGAGATGTAGCTATAATCCACAGTCCAGATTCAGCCACTGTCCATGGGAACCTGCAAGACGACAAAGCACAGAGACTCCGGGGAAGGAGCTAAATTAGTAACGCGCCATGGTAGGTCATGAAAGCATGCAGATGGAGAGGGAGAGAGGGACAGAGGAGCTTGGTGTGTCTTTGGAGGTCCCCCAACAGTCTAATGCTATAGCAGCATAACTAGGGGCTGGTCCGGGACAAGCCTGAGCCAACCCTAACTATAGGCTTTATTAAAAAGGAAAGTTTTAAGCCTACTCTTAAATGTAGAGACAGTGTCTGCCTCCCGGGCAACGACTGGAAGATGATTCCACAGGAGAGGAGCTTGATAGCTAAATGCTCTGGCTCCTGTTCTGCTTTTGGAGACTTTAGGAACCATAAGTAGACCTGCATTCTCAGAACGCAGTGTTCGAGTGGGGTAATACGGTACTATGAGCTCTTTAAGATAAGAAGGTGCCTGGCCATTTATGGCTTTGTAAGTAAGCAGGAGAATTTTAAATACTATTCTAAACTTTACAGGGAGCCAGTGCAGAGTGGCTAATATTGGAGAAATATGATCTTTCTTCCTCGTTTTTGTCAGAACACATGCTGCAGCGTTCTGGAGCAACTGGAGAATATTCAGCAAGGAATTTGGGCAGCCTGATAGTAAGGAATTGCAATAATCCAGCCTGGAAGTTACAAATGCATGGACTAGTTTTTCTGCATCATTTTGAGAACTTTTCTTCTTGTTGCTGGCTCTTCCTTCATTATGACTCTGAATTTGAATGAATCAGTGTTCTCGCACCATAGCACACCAAGTGCCCTTTCTATGGGAAGAGCATCCTTTGCAAGATCCAAATCCTTGACTTCCTTAGCTCTTTCATTCTCAGGCACAGATTTCAAGAGTGTGTGGCAGTTGCTTGTCCACTTTCATAACTTGAATCCTCCTGATCCTTCTCATTGCTCACTGCTTTTAAGCAATCCTCCACATAAAAGTTCTTTAGCACAGTTTCCACAGCTTCAGGGGATGAGCAGGTTCTGTTGTCTTCTGCAGTTCTGCGTAGGGCAAAGTTTGCACAGCTGGCGGAAGAAGTAGCTCCAACAGATGGACAATCATTTTATACTCAGACAGTTCTTGAGTCAGATCTCCTTCTGGCCACCAAAGAAAACAAAGAAGATCTGTGTCCTCTTCTGGAACTTGCACTTGATGGTACATGGCCTCAATGTCAGCCATCATCACCACATTCTCCCATCTGAAGCGAGTCAGAAGTCCTATAAGCGTGTTAGTTAGGTCTGGGCCCTGAAGCTGCCTTTGGTTAAGAGATACTCCCTGATAACTCACAGCACAATCAAACACAACACACAGTTTCTTCTTCTTTGGATGGTACACTCCATGATGTGGATTGATGCGCCAGCGCATCAAAATCATGTGACACATTTAAGATGACGTAGCTGCAAGACGCAGCCTTGCAGAGTCTCCATTTCAACTTGTGTCGAAAGTGCAGACCTCAAACATTATATCAGTTTTTAAATTGTGTTGATAGGCCAAATAAAACCAGAGTTGTGATAAATTATGTACGCCATACATTTTCCTGCATATTTTTGTCGCAGAAACAGAAAAACGGAGCTATAAGGAAAGTTTATGGGAGTGTAACGAAAGTGCTGGCAAGCAGAAAGTGCTTGCATGAAAAAAAAAAAAAACACTCTATGATGTGGAATATACCATACTTTCCCATCCTGCCTCTTCAATTGTGTTTCTGGCACTTTGACAGCATATCCTTTGGTCAACATGTCTGTAATGAAAGCAGAATATTCTGTATGGAAGTCATGATTCCTGCTGAGCCTTTTCTTAAGGGTGAGTGTACATTGAACTGCTGCATCCCTGTTGTTTGGCATCCTGATTCTTGGGTCCCTTGTTGGCAGCTTGATACAGTAATGTCCCTCTTTAGGTTGCACTGTGTCAAATTCAGACACAGAATCCATGAATTTTCTGTCTTCTATTGACATCTCCACATTTTCATTACAGTGATGTTCTGGAAAGTCCTCCTCATGTTGTTGCATAAACATCCTTTCTATGGTATCAATCGATGTCGGATTTACTGTAATGGAACGTTTCTCGCCATCCTCTTGTCCTCTGATTGGTCCATTGACAGTCCATCCAAGAATAGTTTTGACAGTGTATGGTCCATTCTTTCTGCTGTGAATCACTTTCCAGGGCTCGAAAACTTCAGGAACATCATTACCAACAAGTAGACCAACATCAGCATCTATATGTGGAAGTTTCACGTCTTCAAGATACGGCCATTTCTTTCTATCTTCCTGAACAGGGAGGTTTTTCTTTCCAACCGGAATGCTCCTCTGAATAAGAACCTCTGAAAGTGTCACAGTCTGCTCTCCCCCTCTCCTGCTCTGCTGCTCAGCCACACCCCTCATCAGCTTTACTGCTTCCATCTGCTGTTGTCACCTGCTCACCATCTCCAATCAAGCCAGTTTATATGCAGCTTTCACTCAGTGCTCACTCTTTGCCAGATTGTCTTCGCTCTCATGCCTGACTCTCCAGCACTTGTTTCCGGACTGCTTACCTGGTATCAACCCGACTCGCCTCTGACCTTTGCTTCACGTCTCAGCCCCGGTAAATCCATCAGCCTTCTGTTCCCGACTACGAGTTTTGCCTGCCTGCTTTCTGTTCCTCGTCTGCCTGTGGCTGGTTGGCACTCAGCCTGTTCCTGTTCAACCTGTAGACCCACTGCGTCAGCTTCTCCTCACCAGCTTCTCTCCTCTGGTGCCGTCAGCCTCGCCGACTCCATCTCAACGTTCGGATCCACTCCCAGCCCTCATCAGAGCCACATTCCAGGAAAGCTTCCAACTGCAGTGAGTTTGCGCTGTTTCCACTACAACACACTCGTTGAGCCTTATAAGAACTGTGGACTATTATCTGCTCACAAGCCCCTCTACATTCCCTGCCTGCCCCATTGGTCTTGTGGTAACTTTCCTGCCTGTCACACGGGAGACCTGAGTTTGAATCCTGCCATACCCGCCTGCTCTACTCTGATGCATCTTGTGGTTAACTTTGTTCCTGCATTTAACTGCTGAATAAAGACTGATTATACTACAACCTGGTTCATTTGTGCTGCTATTGGGTTCACTCTACACCCATTACAGTACAATCTGGCTAGCTATGGACCCAGCACACAACCCCACACCACTTATTCGCCTTGAGACAATTGAGGGCGTCCTGCAGCAACATTAAGCCATGATGACTGCATCTGCTGCTGAAGCCAGACAGGCTGCTGAGGCTCACAAGCACTAGCAGCGTTAACCGGACAGATGCAACAGCTAGCTGCCCAACTTTCCCAGCTTGCTCCATCTGCTGGATTTGCCACCTCCTCTGAAGCCTCGGCTCGTGCTCCTGCACCTGTACCAGCCTCTTCTCCTCCCAGAGACGCTCCTGAGCCCCGGGTGGGAACCCCGGAGCGTTATGACGGTGAGCGAGAGACTTGTGGCTCCTTCCTCACCAATTGCCCTCTCCTGTTTGCAGTATTTGTCATCAACCACCTGACAAGCAGAGCTTGACTATGGGGAACAGCTGAGTGGGAGAGGTGGTCTCCACCCTGTGCTTCCTTTGACCTGTTTGCTGCTGAGTTGCGCAAGGTTTTTGGTTTTGAGTATTGTGGTTTTGAGTCTGCAAGGGGACTGATGGGACTGAAACAAGGCGAGCGAAGAGTGGCAGATTACTCCATTGATTTCCGCACCAGAGCCAGCCAAAGCAGTTGGAACAGCTCAGCCCTCTGTGATGCCTTTCTCCATGGTTTGGCTGACTACATTAAAGATGAACTGGTTTCACATGACACCCCCATCACCTTGGATGGGGTGATTGATTTAGCCATCCGCATCGACCTTCGGATTCAGGCTCGTCGACGAGAGAAGCGTCAAGGGGGAACCCAACGTTCTCTTCCACCTCGCTCTCGTGGAGGTGCTGCTGCACTTAACTCTGCCTCATTGGGTCAGCAGATTGGGGATTCTGAGCCCATGCAGTTGGGTCGCACCTCCCTCTCCCTGGAAGAGAAGGAGCGCCGCCGCAGGTCTAATCTCTGCCTCTATTGTGGGGCAGCAGGACACTACATCTCCAGCTGTCCAGCAAAAGCCAGAGCTCACCAGTAGTTGGGGAGACCCTGGTGAGCTCAACTGCCCTGTCACCTCCCCAAAGCCAGAGACCTCTGTTCCAAGGCCGCCTCCTCCTTCCAGATGGCCCTCACACCTTGGCTAACTTCATTGACTCTGGGCCCGATGCCTGTATCATTGATGAGGAGGTTGTCCTTCAGCTGGGGCTCGAGCAGGTTCCTTTGCCTCATCTGGTTCCTGCTAGAGCCTTAGATGGACATATCTTGGGCACCGTCACGCATCAGACCTCTCCTGTTCACCTGTTGCTTTCTGGTAATCATCACGACAGTCCAGTTCCACATCCTGAGCTCTTCCTGCCTGCCACTCATTCTGGGGTATCCATGGCTCCGTCTTCACAACCCTCACATTGACTGGGCCACTGGGGCCGTTCTGGAGTGGAGCTCCTCCTGTCATCAGAGGTGTCTGCAGCAAGCCTTGGCTCCACTTCACTCCTCCAGCTCCAGCGTTCCACCTGACCTCACTGGGGTGCCACCTGTGTACCATGATTTCCGCCAGGTCTTCAGCAAAGCCAGAGCCACGTCTCTGCCCCCACACCGCCCCTATGACTGCGCCATAGATCTCCTGCCTAGTACGTCACTTCCCAAGGGGCGCCTGTACTCTCTGTCGGAGGCCGAGAGAAAAGCCATGGAGACCTACGTCAACGACTCCTTGGCCGCGGGCATCATTCGTCCTTCTTCATCTCCTGCTGGAGCAGGGTTTTTCTTTGTTGAAAAGAAGGACAAGACATTGAGACCCTGCATCAACTACCAAGGACTAAATGATATCACTATAAAGAACCGCTACCCACTGCCACTCATCTCCACTGCCTTTGAACTGCTCCAGGGGGCCACCATTTTCTCCAAACTTGATCTGCACAGCGCCTACCACCTCGTCCACATCCGAGAAGGAGATGAGTGGAAGACGGCATTCAACACCCCAACTGGACACTACAAATACCTCGTAATGCCATTCGGCCTCACCAATGCCCCTGCCGTCTTCCAGGCACTGATAAATGATGTGCTCCAAGACATGCTCAACCGATATGTCTTTGTGTATCTTGATGATATACTCATCTTCTCCCAGACCAAAGAGCAACACATTCACCATGTCCAGTCTGTCCTCCAGCGCCTCCTAGAGAACTCCCTGTATGTAAAAACAGAAAAATGTGAGTTTCATGTCTCTTCAGTGTCTTTTCTGAGGAACACTGTGGCACAAGGCAACATCCAGATGGACCCAGCCAAGGTCTCAGCTGTCACCTCCTGGCCTGTTCCTGAGAACCGCAAACAGCTTCAGCGTTTCCTGGGGTTCGCCAACTTTTACCATCGCTTCATCCACAACGAAAGCTCTGCGGCAGCCCCTCTCACAACCCTGACCTCCTCCAAAGTGCCCTTCCAGTGGTCACCTCCAGCTGCAGCAGCCTTCCAGACCCTCAAAGATCGTTTCACCTCATCACCCATCCTCCAGGTGCCTGACTCTGAACGACAGTTTGTGGTTGAGGTGGATGCCTCAGATTTTTGGGGTGGGGGCCGTCTTGTTTCAGCATTCTGGCACTGACCAAAAGCTCCATCCCTGTGCCTTCTTCTCTCGACGCCTGTCCTCTGCTGAGAAGAATTATGACATTGGTAATAGGGAACTGTTGGCAGTTAAGATGGCCCGAGAAGAATGGTGCCATTGGTTGGAGGGCACCAAGGAGCCTTTTCTTGTGTGGACAGATCACAAGAATTTGGAATACATACGCTCCGCTAAAAGACTGAACTCTTGCCAGGCCCACTGGTCTCTGTTCTTTGCCCATTTCAACTTTGTTCTCTCTTACTGCCCAGGGTCCCATAATGCCAAGCCTGACGCCCTTTCCCGTCAGTTCCTGAGCACAGAGGATTCAGTTGATAGACTTGAGCCCATCCTCCCTACATCCTGCCTTGTTGCCACATTGACGTGGGACATAGAGGAGAGGGTGAGAGCAGCCACAGAAGGACAGCCAGGTCCCAGCTCCTGCCCACCAAACTGCCTTTTCGTCCCCCCAGCCTTGAGGTCAGATGTGCTACTATGGGCCCACTCCTCCAAGCTCTCCTGCCACCCTGGTGGTCATCAAAGCGTGTCCTACTTGCAGTCAACACAAGACCTCCCGTCGACCTCCTGCTGGGCTGCTTCAACCTCTTCCGGTTCCTCACCGCCCATGGTCTCACATATCCTTGGATTTTGTCACTGGTCTTCCCACCTCTGACAGCCACACTGTCATCCTGACTATCGTGGACCGTTTCAGCAAGATGGTCCACTTTGTGCCTCTGCCCAAGCTCCCCACTGCTAAGGAGACTGCTCTGTTGGTGCTGCTCCATGTATTCTGCCTACACGGCCTCCCTGTTGATGCAGTGTCAGACCGTGGTCCCCAGTTTTCTTCTGTGCTCTGGAGGGAGTTCTGCAGTCTACTGGGTGCCACCGCCAGTCTGTCCTCTGTATTCCACCCCCAGACCAATGGACAAACTGAGCGCATGAACCAAGAACTGGAAACAGCATTGCGGTGCATGGCCTCCCAAAACCCCTCCTCCTGGTCGTCACAACTATTGTGGGTCGAATATGCTCTCAACTCCCTTGTCTGCTCTGCCACCGACCTCTCTCCATTTCAGTGTGCATACAGCTATCATCCACCACTGTTCCCAGCCCAAGAGAAGGGGATTTCCTGTCCGTCTGTCCAAGCCTTCGTCCGTCGCTGCCGCAGAACATGGCTCCAAGCTCGCTCCACCCTTCTTCCTTCCGTGGGTCGCTATGCTGCCACTGCCAACCGCCACCGTACTACTGCACCTACCTACCAAGCAGGTCAGCAAGTTTGGCTCTCCACCCAAGACTTCCCTCTCCGAGTGGAATCCAAAAAGATGGCAACTAAGTTCGTTGGGCCTTTCACGATCCAGAAAGTCATCAATCCAGTGGCAGTCCGGTTGAAGCTCCCGTGTTCCATGAGAGTTCACCCTACCTTTAGACAGACAGGGGAACAGACAGACAACCAGATAACACTAGGAAAAAGGGGAAAAGAAAACAGTAGGACAAGACAGGTGGCTGATCGTAACACCCACACCTCAATGGATCCTTCTCTCTCTCTCTCTCTCTCTCTCTCTCTCTCACTGCACTTCAAGTCAGTTCATTTCAGAAGGGCTTTAATCCATCCATCCATTTTCTCCCCTCCCGCTTCATCCGGGGCTGGGTTGCAGGGGGAGCAGTCTGAGCAGGAACGCCCAAACTTCCCTCTCCCTGGACACTTCCCCTAGCTCTTGTGGGGGGATGCCGAGGCGTTCCCAGACCAGCCAAGCAACATAGTCACTCCAGCGTGTCCTGGGTCTTCCTCGGGGCCTCCTCCCGGTGGGACATGCCTGGAACACCTCCCTAGGGAGGCATCCAGGGGGAATCCGATAGAGATGCCCGAGCCACCTTAGCTGACTCCTCTCGATGTGGAGGAGCAGCAACTCTACTCTGAGCTCCTCCCGGGTGACAGAGCTCCTCACCCTATCTCTAAGGGAGAGCCCTGCCACCCTGCGGAAAAAATTCATTTCAGCCGCTTGTATCCGGGACCTCGTTCTTTCGGTCATGACCCAAAGTTCATGACCATAGGTGAGGGTAGAACGTAGATTGACCAGTAAATTGAGAGCTTCGCCTTTCGGCTCAGCTCCTTCTTCACCACGACAGACCCGTACAGCGACCGCATTACTGTTGCCACTGCACCAATCCGCCTGTCAATCTCACGCTCCATCCTTCCCTCACTCGAGAACCGGTGACAAAGGGCAGTCCTGCTGGAGTCCAACATGCACTGGGAACAGGTCCGACTTACTGCTGGCAATGCGGACCAAGCTCCCGCTCCGGTTGTACAGGGACTGTACAGCCCTCAACAGAGGGCCTCCAACCCCATACTCCTTCCTGAGGCGCCGAACGCTTTGCCAGAATTTCTTCGAGGCCGACCAGTAGTCCTCCTCCATGGCCTCCCCGAACTCCTCCCATACCCAAGTTTTTGCTTCTACAACCAGCCGAGCCGCCACACGCTTGGCCTGCCAGTACCCATCAGCTGCCTCAGGAGTCCCATGAACCAACCAGGCCCAATAGGACTCCTTCTTCAGCTTGATGCTTCAAGCTTCAGGCAAGATGGCGCCAGTGTTTCAGGCGTGCTGTCAGCCGCTCCATATGCTGTGTGTGTTTTTACTGTTTGTAACACTTGCTGCACTTAAAGTCAACTCTCTGCTGGTGTATGATCGCCAAACGTTGCTAGATCTGAGAACCTCCACTACAGGTCTGGTCAACTTAGATCATAATGGACACCCAACTCTACCTCCGTTCCTCTCGGATATACCGGCACACCCTTGCCGCACGTCAGCGCCACTCCCTCGGCGAAAACGCCACCGCAGGCGCGGTAAGCGTGGAGGCCGTTTGGTAAGGCTGAGGGTCGTGCTGATGCGTCCCGATCGTGTCGGATTTGGAGCGGTGCCTTGCCTCTGTATCTCCCGACGTTGGCTGGATCCTGTCGCGGCCTGTTTGGTACCAGTGGCCGGCCTGGATGACCTGTTCCTCCCCCGCGGCCCCTGCCCTACTCATCCACGCTGGCGTGAAGCCGACCCAGGGAACCTGCAGCTTCTCCACGGGGAGCGTCTGTCAACGGCTCGCTCTGACCCACCGGCTCTAGCCAGGTTTGGCCTGGTTAATGCAAGATCGCTTGCTAATAAAACATTCATCCTGAAGGATTTCTTCACATCGCGTGATCTGGACTTCCTTTTTGTCACAGAGACGTGGCTGAGTCTTGGTGAGTCCAGTGCTTTCACAGAACTTTTACCTGCCGACTGTTGCTATTTTAATTCTCCACGGACATCTGGTCGAGGAGGAGGAATTGCAAGTGTCTTTAAAAGCCACTTCAAATGTAAACAAATATCGCTGTCATCGGCTCCCGCCAGCTTTGAATTAAGCCTGTTTGAGCTGGGATGTCCTCACACGGTGCTGTGTGCTGTCGTCTATCGACCTCCAAAATACAACAGGGATTTTATAACTGACTTTTCTGCGTTCCTGGCTGATATCATGCCGAAATATGACAGAGTTTTGATCGCTGGTGACTGCAATATTCATGTGTGCTGCCCGGAAAACCCCCCGGCGAGGGATTTCTTAAATCTCATTGGACACACACTTGTTCTTGTTTTGTCATTTGGTTTGCCTGTCTATAATCTGGAAGTCTGTGAAGCGTATTTCTCTGATCATATGCCTGTACTTTTTGAAGCCGCAGTGTGTTTTAACTCTGTTAAACCTGAATGAAACAACCCGCAGTGTCAGACGGGAGTGTTGCAGAGCTGAGCGTAAATGGAAAAAAGATAAACTAGAGGTGTCTTTTCAAATATTGAGGGATTGTTGGCGTCGTTATCAATCCTCTGTGAAAGAGGCAAAAAGGAAATATTTCTCTGACATTATTGTCTCTAACTGTCACAAACCTCGTGTGTTGTTCAAAGTGATCAACTCTACCCTGAATGCATCACAGACTGTGGGAGCTGAGCCCTCTCCCCCTGTGTGTGAAAACTTTCTGCGATTTTTTATTGATAAAGTTTCTTCTACCAGAGCACTTATTTCACCTTCAGCCTCTGACCCCTCAGTGTTTCTCCCCTGTTCTGCTGTCTTTGACTCATTTGAGCCTGTGACCCTGGCGTTTGTGCAAGAGATTGTGGGGGGTTTAAAACCATCTGGTTCGCCCAATGATCCTGTTCCTCCTCAACTTTTTAAAGAACATTGCACAGCACAGAATCAGCACTCTTAAGGGTTTTTAATGACATCTTTTTAGCTACTGATTCTGGTCACTCGGTAATTCTTGTCCTTTTAGATTTAACTGCTGCTTTCGACACAGTGGACCATGATATCCTAATTGCTCGCCTGGAGCAGTGGGTGGGCATCAGGGGTCAGGCGCTGGCTTGGTTCAGGTCCTACCCATCACACCGGTCATTCTGTGTCGGCCTTGGTGACTGTGTCCTCCATTGCTCCTCTCTCTTGCGGGGTTTCACAAGGCTCAGTGTTGGGCCCACTTTTATTTTCTTTATACCTTCTTCCACTTGGGTCCATTCTCAGGAAGCACGGCATTTTATTTCATTGTTATGCGGATGACAGCCAGATTTATGTCCCCCTTAAAAAGGCTGACTCTTCTGCACTTAAGCCACTTCTAAATTGTCTGGATGACGTCAAAGCTTGGATGGCTCGAAACTTTTTAAATTTTAATGAGAACAAGACAGAAGTGATTGTCTTTGGTGGCACTTCCGTGACCTCCCCAGTCGACCTGGGTTCCCTGGCGCAGTTCGCCAAACCCACTGTTAATAATCTGGGGGTAAAAGTGGACGCGGAACTAAAGTTCGACAGCCAGATTAAAGCTGTGGTAAAAACCAGCTTCTTCCAGCTAAGACAACTTGCTAAAATTAAACCCTTTCTGCACAGACAGCAGTTTGAAACAGTAATACATGCCTTTGTAACCACTCGGCTTGATTACTGCAATGCACTTCACATGGGGGTCAGCGGGTCCTCCATTGCACGTCTGCAACTAGTGCAGAATGCAGCTGCACGTCTCTTAACTGGCACTCGAAAGTCTGAGCACATTGTACACACACACACACACACACACACACACACACACACACACATATATATATATATATATATATACACACCGGTGCAAAGAAAATATTTTTAGTTATTTCAGAAAATGAAAATTCTAAGCTTCAGTACACACTACTTCAAACATAGGAAAGATTGCTGACTTAACAGATGCCCAAAAGACACCCATTGACACCCTCCACAAGGACGGTAAACCACAGAAGATCATTGCTGAAAGGGCTGGCTGTTCACAGAGTGCAGTAGTGCAACAGACTGATCGCCTCCATGCCGCGCCACATTGATGCAGTACTTAACCCTAACCCTGTGCAAAAGGAGCCCCAACCAAGTATTGAGTGCATAAATCAAAATACTTTTCAGAAGTTTAACTTATCTGTATTATAAATCAATTTCTTTGATTGATCTTATGAAATATTCTAATATTTTGAGATACTGTCTTTTTTATTTTCATGAGCTGTAAGTCATAATTATCAAAATTAAAACAAAAAAGGCCTGAAATATTTCTTATTTCTTATTTTTATGTGTAATAAATCTATATATGGAAGTTTCACTGTTTGAATTAAATTATGGGAAAACATTTATTTTCCATGATATTCAGTTTTTTTTAGATGGACCTGTATATGTAACACTGACATAATACAGATGCTTTACAGTCTTTACACCGCTTCTCTTCCATAGGATGATGTGTCTCTGTCACATCAGCTCACAAAATGTGCTGCTGTTTTTCACCCAGCAGATATGGAAGTTTTTTCCCATAAATTACATTTTCAAAGCCTTTTTGGGTGTTTGTAATCTGAGGGAAGTATCTGTCTCTGTTGTTCCGGTACATGAAGGCAGAAAGTGCAGCTTGGTTTCCACCTCATTTTGTGTGCAGCAGGTGAACAGTCTTGGAAGCCAAGTTTGTTTGTGGCTGCCTCTCTCAATGGCCAGGTTATGCTCACTGAGTCAAGGATTTCCTTAGTTTTGGGTCAGTCACAGTGCTCCGGTATTCTACAGTTGTTTATTCTCTGATTAGGGCCAAATCGCGTTCCAGTTTGCTCTGGTTTTTTTTTTTTGTTTTGTTTTGTTTTTTTTGTTTTGTTTTGCTTTGTTTCTTTTTTTTTTCTTTTTTTTTTGGGATTCCTTCTATTGTGTCAAATATTTTTTATTTCCTTCTAATATTTTGGTCTGTGAGCAGTTCCAGAACCAGCTGGCTGGATAGTCATCTTTCTAGATGGGACTCTGTTGGTGAGAGCTTCGCTATTGAACATGTTAGGATGACTTTCTTTAGGTAATTCTAAAATTTATTTTGCAATTCTTTATTTAGAGGATAGTTGAAAAGGAAAAAACACCACATAGAAATGGCCTTGCAGATATAGAGAGCATTAAGAGTCCATACTAAATTAACAACATGACTAAATTAACCTTTCCCTTGTCATTATCCTTTTTTTTTAGACAACGTGTATCCAACAAAATTTCCAATAATTTCCTATAATATTTTACATTATGAAAAAGGGATGTACAGTAAACAAAACAAAAAAAGACCAAAAAAACAAGTGCATTTATATGGTGGGAGATAATCCAGTAATTTATCCAAGATTTAAAAGAAAAAAAAAAAAGTGTTTAGAAGTCTGGGTTTTCTGAACATTCAGTTTATAACTTGCAAATCTGCCATAAATATTTAGTATCTTAAACAGTTCAGAAAATGAGTTGGAAGGATCCTTTAAATATACCAGAACTTCATCTGCATATAATGCAATTTTGTGTTGCTCCCCATTTATGGGAATACCTTTAATGCTGTCAATTTGTCTGATCCATTGGGCAAGGGGTTCTATATAAATCACAAAAAGTAGTGGCAACATTGCACAACTTTGTCTTGTTCCCTGTTCTAATTTAAAAGTGTCCGACAAGTACCAATTTATTTTTATCCGAGCAGTAGCGTTATGATATAATGAACTAATTCTTTTAATAAACTCTTCATGGAACCCAAATCTCTCAAGAACCTTATACGAAAACCTCCAGCTCACAGAGACGAAAGCCTTCTCCACGTCCAGACTGACCAAAAAGGCCTGTAATTTATGTTCTTGGATATGACTCAATATATGTAGCGTGCATCTGATATTATCATGGGTTTGTCTCTGCGAAATAAACCCTGTCTGGTCAGTATGGAAAACATAACTTTTTTTCCTTTAATAGTTTCTTCACTTCAGCATATTCTATACGTCTCTCAAGGATTGTGGGTGGGCAGTCATAATCCAACAAGAAGCGGGCATTGTTGTATGATTTTTTTTTTCTGCCAAACTTTACTGATCACCTCTTCCTTTAAGCTTTAACTTGCAAACCCAGCAATGATGGATGGGGGCTTTGCTCATGGGTCAGAGGGTTTGGGTGTCAGAGCCCTGTGTGCTTTCTCAATTTTGATCTCTTTATATGTGGGAAAACAAGCAAGTCTCTCAATAGGTTTTCCAGGTAAGTGGACATGTTAGTACCCTCTGCCTCTTTGGGTATGCCATTGACCTGAAAATTATCTCTGCAAGCCTGCCCTTCCTGGTCTATCAGTTTAGCCTCAATGCTAGCCTGGTGCTGGGAGAGCCGTTTCAGTAGCACTGCTGTTGCTTGTAGTGCTGTAGTGTCTGCATTGTCAATTTGACCCTCAGCCTCATCCAGTCTATTATTCATTCTGCACAGTTCTTGTTTAATCTCTGTGAGCTGTTGCTTATTTTCTTGCCTGAAGTCCCTAAATTTGTTCAGTATATTCCACAGGCTAGCATCACTTGTTCCATCCTTCTCACTCACCTCATGGCTCGGCAAGCTACTTACTTACTTACTAGCGTTGCGATGCAGTGCCCATTCCTCAATGCTTTCTGTCGTCGACGTAGTTTTCCTACTCCTTGTAACAACCCTGCCTTTGTAACAGGTAAGGTTAGAGCCCAATAGCAGCACTACCTGAATATTACAGTCTTAGGTGAGGCTGGTTTGATGCTTCTCTCTGGGCGAGTGACAGCTTTGGGAATTGTTTGGCACACCAAACAATTGTCAATCCCACTCAGCAACAGAGGGCAAGGGGGCAAGGCAAGGGACGTTGTCAGATCAGAAAGCTGAAGTAATTACCAGTGGGCAGGAGAGCGGACGAGGTCAAAGGCAGGCAGGGTCAATAACGAGAAAGCAGTCCGGTACTAATTGCTGGAGAGTCTTGCATGTAGGTGAAGAACAATCTGCACTCTATTGTGTACAAAAAAACAACCTCTGGTATTATCTGAAATATTCTCAGGGTTGTTTTAATAAACCATTGTTAGCGCAACCCGGAAGCCATCCCTCAGTAATAATAAAATTTAAATTCTGTCTTTTGCATTATGATGATTGGCAGGAATTGTCCGAATTCTGCTTTGCATACATTATAATGCATTATTATATGCATTATTTTTTTGTTGGATGTGGAGAAAAGAATTCTGCAAATCCATTCTCTACGTCTAACAAAAAAACTTTTGGATTTCTGCATGCAGAGTCTCAAGTTGGTGTTTGTCCCATTTTGTAAACTATTGGTTTGCAAGTGGACCCCAGATCTTGCAACCATTAAGGGAAATAGAATCTATAACGGAGTCTAATATTTTAGACAGATTTTGACAGGGATGTTCTATTTGATGTTTTTTGTGATGGAGTAAAAAGCCCTTTGCCTTGTCTCTCAGGTCACACATAGCGAACAGTTAACTGTGGATCTGATGCTTAGGCCCAAGTAGGTATAGTTTATTTCATGTTCCAGGGCAACTGTATCTAAAAAGAATTTATATTTATCGTATTGGAGACTGGGTCTTTTTCAGATTATCATAATTTTTGTCTTATTTAGATTTATGGTCGACCCAGGTCAGAGACTTTATACGGAAGATCTATTGTTGTAGCCCCTCTTTGGTTCGAGACAGCAGCACCAGATCATCTGCAAACAGCAGGCATTGAACATTTGTGTCTGCTCGTGTGATGTGAGATGCTGCAGATTGCTTTAAAGTCCTTGCCAGTTCATTGATGTAAATGTTGAAGAGGGTTGGACTCAAGATGCATCTCTGTCTAACCCCCGGCTTTGGGGAAACAAGTCTGTGTTGTTTGCCAATCTTGAGAGCATACTTGTTGTTTGTGTACGTTGATTTGATGATGGCATATGTTTTCCCCCCAACATGACTTTCCAATAGTTTGCACAGCAGATTGAATCAAAAGCTTTATTGAAGTTGACAAAACAGGAGGAGCATAATTTGCTTTTGTTTTTGTTTATTTGGTGGATAGTTAGGGTGTTGAGAATGAAAATATCATGTGTCGCACGATAATTTGGTAAAAAGCCAAATATGGAATTTGCTCAGGACATTCTTTTCAGTAAGAAAATGTTGGAGTCTGTGGTTAATGATCATACAGAAGATCTTCCCAAGGTTGCTATTGACACAGATTCCACAGTAGTTATTAGGGTCTGGGGACTGTACAGTATTGGCTGTATTGTATTGTATTGGTTTCAGACAAAAAATTGCAGATAGGGATATTGACATTGCACAGTTTAGTAAACGCTAGTATTGCACATGAGTGCATTTGTCAGTTTTGGTGTGTGGTGTGTGTGAGTGCCAGTTCAGCAGCGGTGTAGCTGTTGAGGTCCTTTGGGTGCAGAGTTTTTGGCACTGTTTTTGGCACTCCCTAAATTCAGGCTCAGATTGAAAATTTGTTCAACTTTTTTGCAAAACTGCTCTGCACAGGACCTGACAAGTCTTGAGCTGATGCCATCAAGACCCACAGCCTTTCTCGCCTTTATCATCCTGAGTTCATTCCTCACCTGGTTTGTTGTCGGGGCAGATTGGAGCGGGGTGGCTATGTGCTGGAGGTTGTGGATAGGGCATTGTACAGGAAATGCAGTGGATGTACGGTGTAACCCTGATAGCATATATGGCTACTGAGGATTTCAATTTATTCAGACTGCTTTGTAAAAGAAATCTGTTTAGTATTAAAAAAAATAATTTAACGATCAAATTAATAGGTAGGTGGATATGATTCTGAAAATCTGTGAAGTGAAAAAACTTGTGTGGACTATGAGGTACACAGTCATGCGGTCGGCATTTTGAACCTGCAGGAGAACCCTCTCTCTTGGTCTTCTGGAGTGGTTTTTCATGTACCATTCAACCATGGTCCAGTACAAAGATGGCGAGCCACCATACCAGGATCCACTGTGACAGAAACTAAACTAGAACTTAACTTTTGAGAACAAAATTCCTTGGATGAATTGTGAACTTTACTGACTCCAATTGAGTGGTATGATGGATTTGCACTTTGCTGCTCCCCTGCATATCCTGCAAGAATAAGAGACCTCAACAGTGGACTCTTTTTTGCAATGTAAATTTAATGCAATGTAACGCTATAGAGACTGAGTCAAATCCCTCGGCTGTATTTTGTTTATTATCAGGAATTTGGGCCCATTCTCTTTTGATGAAATATTGCTTGGTTCTTTTTATTGTAGGTACAGGTGTGTAGTGACCAGGTTAGATGTGATAGTTTGAATTGCTTCTACAGTAATTTCAATATACATCATCAAATTAACCTGAGTTGGTCTCATGAATCACCTGTCCTGCTCTCGTAGTCAAACCTTGGCATTTAGTCCAGCATCCACCTCAATATTGAAATTAATATTCTACCCATCGAATTCGGTGTTACAACAGGGTGGCTGCAAGCTGGATGTTGTGGGAAGGGCGGTGTAGGTGATACTTGGGAAGAACACAATGGGGATTGCAGCAGTGAAGGCTGAACTGGTGGAGGGGCACATGATTGATCAAATCTGTTGAAGTTAAAATCATTCACCCACTTCTGGTCTCCAGTTCCTTGTTGTCAGATGGTTGTCAATGGTTTTAAGGCCCCTCCATGTTGCATGTGGACAGAAAGAGCCAGGGCCCAGTTGCAGAGTCACAAGCAAAAACGTTCATTGATGAACAGAAAATCACCTTTTCAGGGAAAACTCCTTCAAAGTAAAATGAACTAAAGAACACCACCACGGGAAAAGTAGGAAAATAAAGGCAAAACACAAAAACACCACGAGGGTGATAACTCACTCAGGAGGCAAAGAAACTCAAAGTATCCAAGAGCAAACTCACTAGAGATCAGCACGAAAAAACAATAAGAACTCAAAGTGTCTAGGAGCAAACTCACTAGGGAACCACAGATCAAACCAAGAACACTGGAGACACGCAGAGAGAGAGACAGGTGATCAAAATCAGGAGCTAGACTGGTATGGCAAGAGCATAGAGAATAGTCTGGCACAGGAGTCAAACTGGAGCTGGCTTAAGAAGCCGGTTGATTAGCCGATGAGGCGCAGGTGTGTCAGGTGTGGTTCGCTCCTGAGGAGATCAACTGCCCGCCTCTCTCTCACACGCTGCCTGCTGACAGAGAGGGAGGAAGGAAAATAATGTTAGACTGGGAATGAGGGAAAACAAAACACCAAGAACGAATCATGACACTCCAGACCCTATTGAGGTTGTTCTACTCCAAGTAGTCTTTCATCTTCCTTGTATAGATGATTAAAGTGACCAGAAATAATGAGGAGGAAAAAGAAGAAAAGAAGCCAAAGTTCTCAACTCTTAAACAGCTGTACTGGAACTTTGAACTTAAACAACGTAAATAAAATTGTGTAGATGTGACAAAATTTTCATTTAATATAGGAACTATGTGATCAAATGTTAAGGAAGACTGTAGATCTTGCCAGACATTCAGTGGCAACCTTTGGCACTATACAGTTGTCAATACTGTGTGCCATGTAAACATTTTGGTCAGTACTGAAAAAAGCTTCAATACCTATTCTAATCATCAAAGTCCTAAAGATATGGCTGCCAAATCATAATTTTCTTAATTTTTCTTGGCTTTTTCAGTTGTCATGGTGCCAAAACATTTTGACCTTCGAATAAAGACTAAAGGTTGATACTTACATCCTACTGAAAAAAGCAGGCCTGCATTCTGCTCTATAAGCAGAGAGAGAAGCTGCTTTGTGTTGCAGGTAAAACCTGTATTCTCTACAATCTGATGCCCATGCAGTCTGTGTGTCTGTGTACGTGCATGAGAAAGAGACAGAGAGAGAGAGAGAGAGAGAGAGAGAGAGAGAGAGAGAGAGAGAGAGCACATGGAGACAAATGCCTGCCAGGAGCAAAAAAAAAAAAAAAAAAAAATCACCTCTCTAAGAGTCCCACCAGAAGATACAACAATGACAAGGCAACAAACAAACATGGGTCACAATTCTTATAGCTCTCTTGTTCGCTGGGCTGTATTACTTCATCGCTGACCTCACTGACCACTGTCTTCCTGGACAGATCAACACCAAATCAGGATGCATTAAAGCCAAGCAAACTGCACTAGATCAGAAAATGCTACAAATGGATGAAAAGTAGCATAGAAACTTACCAAACAATATTAGCAACAAGCTCACTTTAAACACGTTTTTGGAAAAAACCTTTCAATGTAAGTGAAGGTATAAACATGGCAGTCAAAAGCCTCAAAAACATATTTGACCTTACAGTCTCTTTATCAAATTTAAAGGCCCCAAATAGAAACACCAATAAAATGAACAACAATGACAAATGGCTTCATAATAAATGTAAAAACTTCCGAAAGAAATTAAAGAACCCATCAAACCAAAAATGTAGAGACCCAGACAACCAGAAAACAGGTCAGGTGAAAAATTAAAACAAAATGCAATACAATATAAATATATACTGAGAAAAAAGGGACCAATACATTAAAGATCAAACACATGCTATTGAAGAATCCATAAAAACAAACCACCTCTAGAAAAAATGGAAAGCTCTAACCAAACAAAAACATCCATGGAGATGTATGGGTTAAGCATTTCTCTAAGAATAAACAGCAAAATCACATAGACTACAAGATTAACTACAAAGTTTAGAATCTAGCATAAAAGACTTTCAGAATTCTCTAGATTCCCCAATTTCATCAAAAGAACTACATGACACACATTTTAGCTAACTGCCTTCTGCGAAAGACAAAAGGACAAATGCTTCTAGTTCAATGCAGGGAAAACCAAAGAGCTGGTGGTGGACAAATACAAACACTCTCCTCCTATACCAGTTGACATCCAGGTAACTTTACAAACAACACTGCTCACGGTAGACACACCAAAACTTACAAATGCACTCATGTGCAATACCAGTGTTTACTAAACTTCTGTACTGTCAATATCCCTATTTGCAAAGGTATCCACACTGTACAGCCAAGAAACATAGTCATCTGTGTGGGTTGAACGTAGGTAAGCAGGTCTTTTAATGACAGCTGCATTTTGCTGCTGCAGCAGGCAAACTCAGGGAGGCATCTATTTTATTTTACTTATCTTTTCTTGAAAAATAAAACAAACATCTCACTACATGTTTTTTCACTGTGCAGTGCGTGTACACCCAGCAGTCCTGGGGTGACGAAGTTCCCATAGACAATGCAGATAATTTAAGTTTCACTGCAATTTCAATTCTTTTCCTCCACAGCAAAGAGGCAAAGCTGTGAGAGTTTCCTTTAAGGCAGTTGATGCAAGGAGTGAAAGACTGGTGCATGAATGACTTCCAATCATCTATAATGAGGAAAAGCCAAGCCCCCCAAAACAAACAAACAAACAAACAAACGAACAAACGAACAAACAAACAAACAAACAAACAAACAAACAAACAAACAAACAAACAAACAAACAAACAAACAAACAAACAAAAACAAACAAACAAACAAACAAACAAACAAAAAAAAACAAAAAACAAAAAAACATCCTGCTATGTCAGTTGAACTGAAAGGAATAGCAAAGTCTTCTTGTTGAAGAAATACAATCTGTAATCCTATGGTACAACAATGGTGTGAACATGATAGCATGACTTCCAAAGTATTTTCACAGCCAAAACGGTAAATCATTCAGCCACTTAACAAGATTTTGTTCATGTCTATTGTGAGTCTGTTAATAGGTTGAAAAATCGTCCTAAATATTCAGCAGTTAGTGGGATTTGTGGACCCTCAACAGGGCCCTGAATCTGGGGTCCAGGTGGTAGAAACAATACACACAATTACAGAGGTATGAATCAACACTTTGGCATAAGGTAAGGGCATTTGTAAATTTTCCTTTTCTTCTCAAAAGCAGCATGCATTGATTCTGTCCGGTAGATGTCGTCGTTTATTAAGTTTCAATTGCTGTTCTAATCCCCCTGCTGTTTCACAGCATCACTGTGAGTGAACCAGAAACGTATCAGAAAAGAATTCAGAATAAAATATCTGAGACCGTTTTGGCAGAGTATTATTTGCTCATTTGTTATAACATTGTGTAGCATTTTTTGTTAGTTTTTAGAAAACACACGCACGCACGCACGCACGCACGCACACACACACACACACACACACAAACAAACAAAACAAACAAAACACAGATTAACATGGCCAGTCTTTCTACATATGTCGGTAATATGTAATATAACGATGAGACTGGGATGTGTCTTTTGTAATTTAAGAATGGAGTCTGCACCTTTGTTTTCATGAATACACATTTGTCTATATATATATTTTTTATCATTCTGTTTTTCATTTTGTATTACTAATTAAGATAAATGTCAAAACAAATGAGTCCAGGGTTGCACATGTTCTAAACGTTTCTCTTTGTTCATTACAGAAATAAGGTTTGTGTTAATAAAGATCACTTAGTGTAGTTAGTTACTATGCAAGTCAATATAGTGGCATATATTTTATTTTGAAAAGTTTATGACCGGATGCCACTGTTTTATGTGAGACGCGTAACGTACAGCGCAGTTAGAGACTGACGCGTCGGCGACAATCGAGGGGGAAGCTGTTGGCGCGGAAAGGCACAGTGACCCGCTGTAAACCGTAACGTTTGCTAAACCAGCGCGGCCTCTCTGTCTGTCTGTCTGACTCTCTCTCAGACAAAACCGACACACACACACACACACACACACACACACACACACACGGAGAACAACGGAGAGGGGTAGGTTATGGCGACGTTGGGTCCGGAGTCCGCCCGCCCCCCTCTTCCTCAGTTCGGTTCTTCTCCGTCGATGCAGACCCACATCGGCAGCGCCAGCCTGCCTCCCAACCGGGGCTTGGAGCGTGCGCTGGAAGAGGCGGCGGCTAGCGGCGTCCTTAACCTCAGCTCCCGAAAACTTAAGGAATTTCCCCGGACAGCCGCCAACCACGATCTGACGGACACTGTGGAAGCAGGTATGGCTCTCCTCCCTTGTTAGCTTTGAAAAACTGGGCGGTAACGACTCTTAGTAATGCGTTACAGCCGCGCGAATACTTTCCCCCATTGACCGTTTAACGTTACAGTGCTGTGATTTCACAGCACTGTAACTTAGAAGGCTATTTGCTTAGTGGGTCGTTTGTGTTATGTGTGACTTATATCGAAATGACAGTCTATACATCACATACATGTTTGCTTCACCTGGACCAGATGCACAATTGAATGTAACTCCTCCAACGAGCATTATTGGTTGCCAGTTGCGTGGTCACAGTGACACCAAATAACCTGTTGTGTCTCACCCTAGACAGGATTTGGATGATTGTATACACATATAAAAAGGAATAATGGAAAATGTTCTCAAGTTTCCAGTTTGTACTAAATGTCAGCAGGATGTGACTGTTAAGAGGGCCTCCAGTGGAATTCCCCACCACTTCCTTTTGATCCATAGAGTTCTAAATAAGCATGGAGGCCATGGTGAGCCCAGACTGACTTGGTTTGGGCTGTTTTATTTACAGGAATCACGTTAAATCCATTTTTAGGCTTAGCCTAGGCTGAGAACACATAGTTTGCACCAGGGGTTCTCAAATGTATAACTCAAAGGCCGGCATCTGGTTTCTATTCAAGGTCAGAGGTCCTAATACTTTGAAGTAAAACAGTAACATTTAATCAATTGATTAAGTCACATCTCTTGTGATTGGGCCTGCATGAAACCGAGGCAGACAAGGGTGCTGGGGGACAGAGTTCAGCAGGGTAACAGGTCTGGGGAAGAAGCTGTTCCTGTGCCTGCTGGTGCGGGAACGGAGGCTCTTAAACCTCCTACCAGGTGGCAGGGGGGCAAATAGTCCATGGTTGGGGTGGAAGCTGTCTCTGCTGATGCTGTGTGCCCTTCTTAGACACCGCATGCACTGGAGGTCCTTGATGGCAGTTAGCTGGGTGCCCGTGATGTACTGGGCGGTTTTCACCACCCATTGTAGGGCCTTCCTCTCATTGGCTGTGCAGCTGCTGTACCATACTGCAAGTGGTCAGGACACTCTTGATGGTGCAGTGGTAGAAGTTAACTAGGATATAATGAGCCAGGTTAACTTTCTGGAAAAATGGAAAACGTTACACTCAACATATTGTAGCCTATTCATAACACAAGGTATGACAGGGATATTTTCCAATACATTAGTCCAAGTGCCAGAATTTTTCTAAGCAGACACTGTGGGGGCCAGAGTTTGAAATTAAAAAAAAAAAAAATTCAGGCTCACCTATTTTTTTTTAATACTTTCACTTTACAAAATCCACAGCAAACTACAAACAAACAAGTCCATATCTCAACAAAAACCTCATCTTCTGGATCCCAGGATCAACCAAAAATGAGTTTGAGACTCAACACAACAGTTGGCCTAAGAAAATAATTCCAAGTCAAACTTTTTGCATTTGATAGACAAGCTTAGTGGTTCTCCGTGAGGATTGGTAGAGTGGGTAAATATGAATTACAGACTTTTTGGCTTGCTAATTGATGATCACTCACAATACGGACTGGGCCTCTTCCACTGCGTCAGATGTGTGCATTTTCTGAATTCCTGAATATTTTGCATTCTGGAAGAGAAACTTGCCATGATGACGTGACATATAGACTGCCAGTTGACAATATGACTGGATGGGTCTGGATTGACTTGCTATTTGGTCCAGATGTGGACTGAGGTCCAAACTTTGAGAAACCCTGGTTAACACCATAGTTAATAGTGAAGGGTGTGTTTTTGTGTTATACAACAGAAAGAAGTGCTTTTTCTGAAAGTAACAATTCTTGTTTATACAAGTGGTTTCTCAGTTATATAGAGGCTGGTGTTGGCCAGATAGAGGTGGTCCCTGTACTATGCCATATTAATTTGCACTCCATGAAACCATACATAGTGTGTATGGTTTCCATTAATTTTCCATTAAATTTCTCAGACAAACATTTGATATATTGTTTTTGTGCTATTTTTAAGTAAACATGGGCTTTCAGTATTTTGCAAATTCACCACATTCGTTTTCTATATACATTTTACACAGCGTCTGAACTTTTTTGGAAACAGGGTTTGTATGTTCAAAACAAATACATCAGTCATTTGCTAAAGTATATGGTACTGTACAAGATTGCTTGTTATTCTTTTCAGGGAGTGTTGAATTCATGTAACCTGAGGTGTTTCTCAAACCCAAGAATGCAAAAAAGGAACTTGTGTTTTTGGGGAGGATGTTCTTGCTTGTCCATCTTGAAAGAATTAATTTCCAAGGTCATGAGCACACAGATAACTTTTGACTTTGAGAAAATGCTTTCTTCCTAGTATTGCGCAGTACCCTCGTCATAGTAGAGTGTAGACGTCTGAGGGGACCTGATGGGTCTATGAGGGGCCAAATAATTCAAAGGCTGCTTCATGTTTCTTTGTTTTGCTCCTCAGTAAACTTGTCCCAGATGACCTGACGGGTCTGAATTCTGCATGATGTACAAGTAAATCAGAGATGTATTTCAGTCTGAGAACTTATAGTGCTGTATGGTCAACTAATAGGATTTCAAAATCTACCCATTATTCAATGCCATAACTCAGGAAGAGATTTGGTCTGATAATGAATTGGTGACACTAATCTTCGTTGTCCACCTTGAAACTGTGGGGATTGTTTAAATCTTCTGTGCCTCCAGGTTGACAGTATGTGTGAAGTAAGTTTTTCTATATTTTGTTCAGACAAAAATCCTTTAATTTTTGCTCTGCTTTTAAGGTAGTAGATGGGGTATTTTTTTATTGCCTTTATGTGTCTGTTGAAATGTAGGCCAGAGTTCAAAGATTGGTGGCTCGATTTATAGATTCTACTGTCATGATTCAAGACAAGGACAGACTTTTAATCATTCCTTAATCTTTCTTTCTCGCATTTACCAGTATACACTAGTGAAGAAGGTCTCATTGGCGGCTGGCCACTCAGTAACTAAACATTACTTGAACTAGAATGCAATGAAGGAGTAACAGTGGTATGAAAACTAAAGATATTGTACAGTTGTGGGCCTGACTTTCCTCTGCCATTGTTGTTGAAGTTGCCTGCTGCATTGGCTGCAGTGGTCTGTGTGACTGTGGGGCAAGAGGTGGGTCTGTAAGCATGACTGGTTGGCAGGCTCGGTAGCTATCCCTGCAGGTGCGTGTTGTGCTTCTCAACTCCGAAAACTTAGGAGCACATTTTTGATTTGCCATCGATTTTCAGAAACAGCCTTTCTTTCTCTGCTGCTTTCTACTCCTTGCTTGAATGCTGCAATAAATGCCGAAGGTGCTGGGAATGCTCGAAGTTACCAGCCTCTGCATTCTTGGTAAAATGGGCTTGTCAAGAACACTTTGTGAATTTTAACATTTCTTGGTGTAATGCAAACACAAGTACAGACAAGAATGCAGATTGAGAAAGGCTTTAGGACTGTGACAATAACCGCATGACTGTAGTCATACGGTGCCTACTGTGGGGTTGAGCTCACTGCTGTCATCAATGTAAATTTTTTATTTAATTTTTTTTTGCTGATGAAAATGACGAGAGTGTATATGGTGGTGAAATATAATAAACACAACATTCATTGTTTAGTTATCAATGTTCAAGTGCTTCTCAAGGAAAAAAACTTTCAGTTGTCTGTGACAGCTTTGTACGTGGGAGTGGGGGTGGGGTGGGGGGGTCCATTCAACATATGGGGGGGATTTCTTCTGTGTATGTCCGATTATTGTTAATTATTTTTCAGGCTTGAGTACTTGTGGTATCGTACAGAGAAAGTTTTTAGCTAACACTGATATCTGTCTGTAGGTCTCTGGTCTCCATTCATATGGTGCAGTCACATTCACTGAACTTATGTCCAGCTGCTGCATGAATGACAGTCAGATAAAAACTGTGAGCAAGGCAGGGGGAACTGCAGCATGGTATAGCTTAGTCAACCCAGTGGAAACACTGGGCAAGGTGTCATAGGGCAAGGTTTGAATCAGTGGTGGCTGGTGACTCCAAAAATTGCAATGACACTAGGAACTCAACCCATGGCCTCATGTTATTTTACACCAGTTGGCTACTTATCTCTACTTGTGTAAAGAAATTTACTCTAAAACAGTGGCTTACAAGATTTCTTTAAGACAAGATAACTTTATTCAGTTCTGTTCTTTCCAGATAAACCATACAGGCCTAATGCAGACAATTTTTTCATGTATTATGAAGACAAAGAATATCCAATCAACAATCAGGAGTTTACACTGACATTGACTGTAAAACATTAATAAAACCAATGGCTTATCACAGTCAATGATTGTCAGACATCCTTTTCATACTTAAGCTACTTTAGCAGTTTTCTAGTTTTTCTGTGGTGGTGACAAAATGTTAAAAAATATTCATACAGTATTTGAATTATTAATGAATCCGAATCACCCTGTGCTCTATATTACGCCCTTTAAGAATGATCACATTATTAATAATTCCTAACATGTCCACAAAAACACATTAGTGTAGAAATACAAGATGAAAGGTGTCATATTTCGACAGTCTTCATGTAAGTTTAGCATCAATGTAACCTATAAACTGTATTTCCTTACAAACTTAACAGATAAATAAATATGACAAGTTACATCATCTTCACCTATGTCACCTTAGCAGAGTAATAAAAGATGTTTTGAAATCAATTGGGAGATGATTTGAGAATGAGAGGCAACCGGTTTCAGAAGGTTTTTGCACTAAAAAACATGCAGGTCAGTGTATCAGATACACACCGAATTAAACACTGACTCATGACACTGTTAATTCTGCATGTGTCTGCAAGTTAAAAATAGCGTGCATCCCCTGAACGCATCAAGTGAGTTTACTGCATTCTTTTGGATTTTAATTCAGGATAGCTATCATCATCATTGTAAATTGAATATAACTGGATGCCGAGTACAGATATGTGGCTGGACAGTTCTCACAGCAACTTGTAAACTGTATATGTACATTCATAGTTAACATACATTATGCAGCAATATGCTTGTAAACTTTAAAACACACGTATATTAATACATTAATACACAGCTACTTGTGCTTATCACAAAACGCTAATTGTTAGGAGTCAAAGAAATCTTGCACTACTGCGGATGTCCAGCGTGATGACAGAGACACAAGGAAATGCAAGTTTGTTTATTTGCTGCTTTGTATGTAATTTTTAATGTAATTTTCAGTTCAGTTCAAGATGGGGCATACTGAAGTGACTGTGTGGTAAAAGAGGCATTACAACCACACCCGGAGGCATCCATGGCACTGGCCGTTTGACTGTGGTATAATTCCTGCCCTGGGTGTAGATATACAGGCCTATCATTTAGATCTGTAGTACTCAACCGGTGGGTCACTGACCAGTTTTCAGTGGGTGGTGGGGCTTTGACGGGGCAAAACAAAAAAAAAAAAGTTAAGAGAAAAAAAGCATGCATGCTGGGCATTTGTTGTGAAATGGAAATGGCATGTAGCGCTGGAATATATAATATAATAATATAATAATAT
>JBBMOE010000041.1:4968287-4996383 GCA_037975065.1 Chaetodon trifasciatus
TGTTCCTGGGGCGACCTCTTTTCCTTTTCCCTTGGGGGTTCCATTTCAGGGCTTGTCGCGGGATGTTTGTGGCAGGTTTCTGAGGGTGTGGCCAATCCAACTCCATTTTCACTTTCTCATTTGTAAGTCTATGGGTTCTTGGTTTGTTCTTTTGTTGACTTTGTCTTTCCACCAGACGTTTAATATCCTTCTGAGGCAGGTGTTGATGAATGTTTGCAGTCTGTGTGTTGTGGGTTTTGTTGTTCTCCATGTTTCGGATCCATACAGCATTACTTGTTTGACGCTGGAGTTGAAGATGCGTATCTTAGTGTTGGTGGAGATGTTTTTTGAGCTCCAGATGTTTCTGAGCATGTTAAACACCACTCCAGCCTTGTTGATTCTGCTTCTAATGTCGGCATCTGTCCCTCCTGTGGTATCTACAACACTGCCTTGGTAGGTGAAAGCTTCTACCTCCTCTAGGGCAGTGCTATTCAAGAAGATGGAATTTCTGTGGATTGAGATGTGATTGTGATGGAGTGGATCTTCATCTCTTGTGTTTTTGTTGTACTGGGAGTGAGACCAAGTTTTATTGCAGTTTGTGAAAGTCTGTCTGTCTTCTCTTGCATTTGTGTCTGTGTATGTGAAAGGAGAACTTAGCCATGACTGTGGGTTAGGTGGAGATTAACTGTTTACATTTTTGTTGTACAGTGTGATGACTTGTGGGAGGAATGATTTCCTGAAGTGGTCCTTGTGACAGCACAGCTGGAGCAGTCTGTTAGAGAAGTAGCTCTGCTGTCTGTACAAGGTGGTGAAGAGGATGTTCACCACCTCCTCAAAAGTGTCTAGTTTGCAGCCAATAACGGAGTGGGCCTTCCTGCAGCAAAGAAGAGTGCACTGGCAACAACAGACTGGTAAAAAGATCTCCAACATCTTGCTGAACACGTTGAATGATCTGAGCCTCCTCAGGAAATAGAGTCTGCTCATCCCCATCTTGTAAACAGTGTTGATGTTAGTTTTCCAGTTCAGTCTGTTGTCGAGGTGCACTCTGAGGTATTTGTAATCCTCAACCACTGCAACATTCTCCTCCAGAATGCACAGTGGTTGTGTTCCACAGCACTGGGACTCTCTGCAGGTCAGTGTTAATTTTGTTGACCAAAAATTTTCGTCATAGTTATCGTCAATTACCTTTTTTTCTGACTAAAACAAGACGATAACTAAATAAAAATTCATTCACGAGGACTAAGACGATGACGAGGTGTATTGACATTTTCATCAACGAATAAAAACGAATTGGAAATGTCTGCCAGAGATGAGATCCAATCAGAGCTAATTTCGTTTGTGGAAGGTAATGACGATTTAGTAAGAGGCGGGAGGAGTTGGGAAGAGAACCAATCAGAGCGACCTGGTAATGAAGTTAGGTACACACTTTGAGCTAGTTTGAGACTGCCCTGGGAATGTATACAGCTTGCTCCCAACTAACGTGTTTCACGTGGAAGACAACAGAATGTCAACGCCTGGGAGGAAGAGGAGAGAAGATATATGGACAAATTTTACATTTGACGTGAAGGAGCACTGTAGCACGAGGATTACCGGCAAAAATACAACAAACTTGAAGAGACATTTACAGTCGAGTCGTCCTGAAGTGCACACACAGGTAAGCATGTTAAGCAACAGATGGGGATGAATGGAACCTGTTCCATACATCCTGTCAGTGTTTATTTTTCCACAACATACAACTCACTGGACGTTATCCCATTTATTACACGGCTTACGGATGAAATATTAAATTTTGAGACGTGATGATTTCTCCGCTGTTTTGCTAATTTCTTTTAAGAAATGTTGGTGTAACAAGAAAAAAATGTAAGTCTTCCTTTTTTTCTTCATCATAGCTACAGAAGACCTCAGATGACCACAGTGGACCACAGAGTGCAAAGAAACTGAAATTGTCCCAGCAAAACATTTCAGCAGCTATTCTGTTTCAAAGTACAAACTTGACTCTAAAGAGCAACAGACAAAGGAGGAGGCTGTAGCAAAATGGATTGGATGCACAGGACTCCCAGTTACAACAGTTGAAGATAAGGACTTTATTCTTATGATGGAGACAATAGATAAGAAACTGACTGTTCCAAAAAAAAACAAAAATAAGTAATCTGATTGACAAACTTTATGAAGCTGAATTACAAAAATTCAAAAGGAGATTGGCTGCTGTGTGGAAGGTATCAATTGGAATTGATCTGTGGACAAAAAAAGGACTGACTGCTTCCTTCCTGGCTATAAGTTCATGCTATTTTTGTGCTGAACTACAAACACTGTGCTGCCCCTTTAAGGTTAATGTGTGTTTTGTCCATGTAGGCTTGCCGTAGTGCTCTCCCAGTGAAGAAAGTCTTAAGCAAAGCTGTGTTGTTTTTCTGCTCCTCATTTACTTTTTCTTTGCTGAAGCCTAAAGAGCATATGTCTGTAAGTAATACTTACCTCTTTGTGTTGAATTTACCTGTGAGAGTCTTCTGAAACCGTTCATAATTTGTGACTTAAAACTTAAAAACGGGAGCGATGCTAACGCGTTAGCCGGTCTATGGCGTTTTCAATGTTACGTTAGCATCAAGCTAATCGGCCGTTTACTGCAGTGACTACTCAATGATATTTTCAGCACATGTTTGTGTATACGTGTTAATAATTAATGACTCAGCGTTTGTTGATGTAAAAGAAAAGTCAAATGCATTACCTTTGTAACATTTTATTTTTATTTCTGTATTGCAGTTTCACAGTGCTTCTTACAGTAAACATCTGAAACTTACCTGTCGACTCCTGGATGTTTATTAAGGAACCTGTTAATCTATCTGCCAAGCTAGAAATCAGCTCTACATCCTAGTGAGGGCAGAATAAACACCACAACACATATTGCTGGCCCTGGAACAAGTAGCCCATCCACACACTGCACAAACAATCAAAGCATGTGTGGATGTATGCAAGAGTGGGGAAATATCACATAAGAAGATCATCAGAGTAATAACAGACAATGGGAGTAATATGGTGGCAGCTTTTAAACACACCATACCAGAGGGAGAAGAAACCACCTCTGAGGATTCAGAACCAGAAAACCCCCCATGACTGAAAGGGACTCTGAGGCTGAAGATGATGATCAACGGTGACTCATTAAAAAAAATGAAATAAAAATTTCCATTATTAAGATTATGACTGTTAAATAGAATTTCTCTTTTTTATATAATTGTACTTATTTGTGTGCATTCTTTTTAGATACCGTCACGGTGGCGTGGATATAAAATGGACGCCGTGTGTGGTGCACACCTTACAACCCTACTGTGTGTGAGAAACCCTACTTGATGACAATATTCAGGAACTGCTGAAACAGGCTGAGGAGTATGTGGTCCAATCCACTCAGTCACACACACAACATGAGGACCAGCCTGAAGATGATGGAGAGGAGAATGACAAGGAACCAGAGGAAGTAGAACCAGCGCAATCCTCATCAAAGCAGCCAGTCTTCAGGTTTTTTTCAAAATCTCGTATGAAGCCTAAACAGAGGAACTACTCCACAAGCAGCATGAAGCAGCAGATCAGAAAATATAAGGAGGAGCTTTCACACCCAATCACCTGTGACACAGCAACAGGATTCTGGCTGGAAAAAAGTGACACTTTTTATCACAGCTTAAAACTTTTTGCGTTAGACCTATTGGCTATGCCAGCTTCTCAAGTTTTTGCAGATAGGGTCAGGAGCGTCACAGATGACCTCACCAGAGGCCGGCACAACAGAGCAAGTTGGCACGAAGTGCTTTCCTTAAAATGAATCGAGCCAAATAAATCTGTTGTCTACACTGACAACACTTATGCACATTTTATGGTTCTGATTGTTTTTTCTGTTATCAATGCTATAGCTCCATATATTAATGAGACTATAACTTAATCGTTATTATTTTGAGGTTGAAAATGTTATTGAATGGTTGCAATTCCTGCTACTGATAGCCTTTTTGAATATTTTGATTTTTTTTTTCCTTGTTAATAGGTTTAAATCCTGATTCCATTTTGAGTGGTATCTTTAAGAATTTCAGCTGACTATTTAACAGTGAACTGAAGCAGATACCTTTTTTTTTCTTTTTAATACTTGAGTTACACTGATTCAGAGAGAGCAGGCCTGATGGCATTATAGCCTATGCACTTTTTCTTTCACATGTTTTTATTTTTGCGCGAATGGCACTGCTGATTTTATAGTATTACAGGTAATAAATGTTTGTTGCAAATAACAAGTTAAATCTGTGTCTGTGTGTGAATTGCACAGTCATACCTTGACATTCCTGAACACATTCATAGAGGTTTCATTTCATCTAGGTGAACGTAATGACTTAAATAAATTGAAGGGAAAGTTTACATATTACCCTTTACACACTTTTTAGTCGACTAAATCTACTGTAGTTTTCGTCGATTATGATCTTATGATATTTCGTCAACTAAAACTAAACTAAAACTAAAACAATTTAGATGACTAAATTGTGACTAAAACAAAATTAAATTTTAGTCAAAAGACTATGACTAAAACTAAATCAAATTTTGCTGTCAAAATTAACACTGCTGCAGGCTCAGGCTCAGGTTGAAAAGGTGTCCCAGGACAGCTGGCTGGCACAAGTCCTTAGGATTCTGGAACTGATGCTGTCAGGGCCAGCAGCCTTGCCCAGGTGCAGCATCTCCAGCTGTCTTCTTACCTGGCTCGCAGTCAGGCAGGGGATGGTGCTAGTGGAGGGGGTGCTGTGGGGGATGTGGGAGTTGTGTCCAAGGGAGGGATCACCAGGGAGGGTTGAGGGTTGAAGGGAGAGAGCTTGGGCAGAGGGAGGTTGTGGAGGCCGTTGTGGATAGTGGGGAGGTGTGAAGGGGTGGGGGACTGTAGGGCCAATCCTGGTTGTGAGCTCAATCTGTTGAAAAAGTGGTTTAGCTCATTGGCCTTTTCAAGGCTGTCGGCTGCTGGTCTGTCTCTTGCCTCGAGTCCTGTGATCTCCTTCATTCCTGTCCACACATCCTTCTCTCTGTTCTGCTGGAGTTTGGCCTCCAGCTTTCTCCTGTAGGCATCTCTGGATTCACTAGGATTTGACGAGCTAGGTTAACTTTCTTCAGTCTCCTCAGGAAGTGCTGTTGACCTTCTTTATCAGAGCGGAGGAGTTGAGGGTCAAAGAGAGGTCCTTGGAGATGTGGACGCCCAGGAACTTGAAGCTGGAGACATGTTCAACCTCTGCCCCGTTGATGTGAATGGGGGTGTGACTGCAGCTTTTAATTTTCCTGTTGTCCACAATGAGCTCCTTGGTCTTCTTGGTGTTGAGGGTCAGGTTGTTGTTGGCGCACCACATCGCAAGCTGCTGAACCTCATCCCTCGTCGTTGTTGTTAATCAAGCCTATCACCGTGGTGTTGTCTGCAAACTTAATGGTGGAGTTGCACATGCACAGGCGTAGGTGTTGCTGTTGTCCAGGTGTGTCAGGGTGGAGTGCTGTGCGGTGGAGATGGCATTCTCTGTTGACCTGTTTGGTAGGTAGGTAAACTGCTGTGGGTCTAGTGTGGCGGGAAAGACAGCATTTGAGGTGGGCCAAGACCAGCCTCTTGAAGCACTTGGTGATGATGGGGGTGAGTGCAACAGGGCGGAAGACATTAAGGCCCATTGCAGTTGACTTCTTTGGTACTGGCACGATGGTGGTGGTCTTGAGGCATGTGGGGACTGCTTCCTGGGTCAGTGACAGGTTGAAGATGTCAGTGAAGATCCAGTCAGCTGTTCTGCACAGGCCTTGAACTTGCGGCCAGATATGCTGTCACGGCCAGCAGCCTTATTAATGTTCACCCTGCTGAGTGCAGAATGCACATTGTAAGTGGAGAGTGTGAGGGGCTGTTTATCTGGGTGGGGAGCAGATTTGATGGCTGGTTGTTTGTTGTCCCAGTCGACGCAAGTGTAGAAGTTGTTGAGCTCATCAGGGAGGGAGGCATTGCTGATTGGTGGGGCTTTCTGTTTTTGGCTGATTTGGGGGTCGATGTTGTGGAAGTGCTCTTCAAGCCGTAGCTTGTGAGCGTTGTTTAGCTTCCCTGATGCCCCTCTTCAGTTAGCTCTGGATGAGATGTAGGCATTGCCAGATCTGAAGGCAGCGTGGACCTTTCTGTTCATCCAAGGCTTGGGTAAAGTTCTTATCTGTTTGTGGGTGGTGACATTGTCAACACATGGATTGATGTAATCCAGAATGGAGGAAGCATATGAGTCAAATGATTGTTGTTTGTACAAGCATCTTTCATTGCAAGTTTAGCATTAGCATCCAGGGGCATATAAGTTGCAGTTATCACAGTGGATGTAATCTCTTTAGGCAGATAAAAAGGCCTGCACTTGATCATCAGTTATGCCAGATTTGCAGAACAGTGGCTACTGGTGATAGCAGAATCTGTGCACCAAGTTTTGCTAGATACACAGTCCTCCGCCCCTGGTCTTAGCGGAGTGCTCTGCCGTTCTGTTCTGATGCGGCATCCCTCTCTATCACTTTGCCTAGGATGCTGTTGTTAAGTCACATTTCAGTGATAATTATGACGTTGGAGTCCATAAGCATTCTGTGTGAGGTGATCCGAAGTCGTAGCTCTTCCATTTTGTTTGCCAAGGACTGAATATTGGTGAGGAAGATACTAGGTAGTGATAGTCGGTGCTTGGTTAACTGTAGCTTAGTGTGTACTTCTGCGCTTCCCTCTCCTTTGTTTATGATCTCGACGCCGCCAATAGCCGGTGTAGCTGGGTTGGTCAGTCTTGTTGTCTTGGTGACCTCTTGAGGGAGCTGAAGTTTGCTGTGTGCACTGCTTTTGCATTGAAATCTTAAATCCAAAAGTGCTGTAGGAAGTTTGCAAAGATCTACTAAGCGAACACTCTAAATCAGTAGGAAAATAATAACTAAGTCTAAAGTCTAGTGAGATGCTGAGCCTCCCATTCTGCATGCACCGCCACCTTGGTAATATTAAATAGACATTCATTTTCTGGAGATAACCACAGCCATAGCCATAGCCACTACTTGCTGTACCTTAATCCTTAACCTAAACCACATCAACCACTGACTCAGACGATCATCCTGACCTTAACATGGTTCTAACCTTCACATTCATTACATTACATTCATTTCCTGGAAAGTTACCCATTTTAGGGTACTCAGTCTTTACCATAAAATGTAATTATTTAAATTGTGGGGACCTGTATTTTTTTTGTATTTTGCACATGTGACTGTAAACAGATTTTTCTCCCCACAACATGAGTAATACAAGGGCACACACGCACACACACACACACACACACACACACACACACACACACACACACACACACACACACACACACACACAGGACCCTGTGGATTCCCAGGAATGTGGTGTAGTATTGGGTCCATCCGCACGGTGCTTCTGCAACACCTTGTTTCTGACAGAGGGACACAGACACAGGATTAGAAAATGAACCGCATTTAACAGACATTAAATATAGCAGAGTATTTTCTTTAGATGTGACAATTTAATAGACAATAAACCCCACAATAAAGTCCCAAAATTTTGCAAACTTTTAGGACCTTTTAGTTTGATAGTCATTGACACATCTGGTAAAATTATGCTGGTAAAATTATTTTTTAAGACCAAAAAGCCATCTTATTTTACATAAATTAATGACCTGAACTTTAACTTTAATTTTCAGCTTGTTCAATCAATTCAGTCTATTGATTGAAGTGATAGAGAACTGTATAGCGAAGGTTCCCAGTGCCTTATGCACCGTGAATGAAGCAGTTAATGGAGGAGTTAATGGTTTTTCTCATAGCTGCGATCAACTAGAGAGATTAGACAGAATGAATGAAGAAGAGAAGATCAGCTGGACTGAGATAGAAAATCAGACAATACGATGTGAACAGAATAGAAATGATACATTTCTTCTCAGGTTGGCTGTTAAAAGTGTTTCCATATTGCTCTGTGTTGCTTTTTGCCTTTTTTAAAGCAATGTCAAAACTCTGCTATACTATAATGTTTTTTGATTTAATGATTTGTTTATATCGTATTAAACGTGTCCTATTCATTGAGGGAAACATGAATACCAAATTTCATGGCAATCCAACCATCGATCGATAAGACATTTCACTAAAAACTACAAATGTGAACCTCATGGTGGTGCTAGAGGTTAAAGGATTACCATAATCCTGAAAATTCATTTGGAGTCCTCTGGGAACGATGTAGTACCAAAAGTCATAGCAGTCCACCCAATAGCTATTGAGATATTTCAACCTGGACCAAAGTAGCGGACCGACAGATAGACATTGCCATTTTGATAAACATACATATAATGACACTGTGAGGTGGAGCAGTGACAGCACAGATGCTGGCCCTCTCACCAGCACAGAGACAGGAAATGACTGCTCCCCACCTCATTGTTTTCAGGAGGCACCAGCTTGAATCTTTTCCTGTTAGGAAAGCCAAGGACCCTCTCGCTCCACACAACAGTACAGCTACAGTTTACATCATTTAGAGATGCCTTCAAAACATGAATTATCTTTGCAAGTATTTGGTAAATAGCTACAATTTATATTAGGGGTGGAATGGTACACAAAAATCCTGGTTCGCTCTGTACCTTAGGGCGTATTCAGACCAGTTAAGTCCTTTGGTCCACTGTCTTTGGTTCAGACCAAAATACAATGTTTCTTTTTTGGTTTGGTGCGGTTCCTTTTCACACTGCAATTTTCGCAAGAGCCCCAGAATTTATCAACAAACCCACATGTGTGCAAAGATTGTTCAATCATTGGACAAAACGGTCGGGGGTGGGGTAACGCGGTAAAAAAAAGGGGATGGGGAGGCGCCGGTGAAAACAAACTATGGAGATTCAGCGTGTTGCACTGGTTGTGCTTATATTGATTTGTTTCACACAATTACAAACGTTTGCAGAACTTTTGGAGCATCAGAGGTGTTTGGCACAACATAATGCCCACAGCAGTGGGAGCCTGTAGCGTCCCAAAAGGCATATAATTTTTAGAACTGGGTCGGACCGAGCGCGGTCGCTATGACATATCAAGTGAACCGCACCAGGGTTCGTTTGGAAGCGAACTGAGACAACCTGTCCGGCTGGGTCTCGGTCCAGCTGTTTGGTCTGCACCAGAGTTCGATGGTTTGTATTCACACCAGCCCAAAAGGTCCACACCAGCGATTTTTTTGGTTTGGTTCGAATCAAACAAGGCAGGTGTGAATACGCCTTAAGTTTGATGGTTATGGTTTGATACATTTTTGGTATAGCAAGGAGAGCAAACACAAAAAAAAGTAGACAGTAATATTTGTGTCGTTCGTTTTGAAAAGAAACATTTAACAGTGGTTCCTTGTCCTTAATTTATATTGTAACAGTGAAGGCACTCAAATACTGTCATATTGGCAGTAACAAAAAATTAAAAAAAAACAAATGTCAGTAATGCTCTATTGTAAGACAATTTGAAGGCAAATTGCGGCAGGTCACTTTGACCATATACTTAGATCCTGTATTCTTTAAGCTGAGTATGGTCACATAGCTGCAGAGATAAAAATTCAGAAGCATTGTTATGACTTTGGTCTGAGTGCAACCCCCAGAAGGAATCAGATTTGTGGCAGTGTAATCAAACAAAACTTCTTAGATGTCAAACAAAAAGGACAATTTGCAAGAGCACAAATCTCACTGAAGAACAAACTAACTATTGGTCTTCTATTATTTATTATTATTTATTTATTTTTGATTATTATTTATTTATTTTTGATTATATCTCCTTTTGTTTTCAGCTCCCTCTGCTTCTTTCTCACTGATCAGGCTTTTGCCCTTGCTGTCAGCTTTGTAGTTATGCTGCTAGCTCTCTCCTTTGTGCTTCTGACTTTTCGTTTGCACTTCTGACACATCTCTTGCGCAGGTGTTTTGTTTTTTTCGAGGGTGAGTCCTCAATGGCTTATAAGTTTTTGAGTGACATTTCAGTGCCCTGGATGTTGTTCAGTGCAGCAAGTATGAGTTTCTGCCGAGTTTTTAGTGTTCATAGTCACCCGAAAGTTTACCCAATTCCTGCAATGTAACTATTGATAGGTTATATTATCTGTGCTGTACTATACGTTTTGTTTTTTTATTGTGTAAAATTAGACATGAAGTTGAGCTTTACTATGTAAGTACACTTTTATCGAAGCAACTTTAGCTAACTTGCCATCCATAATAATTGCTAGCTAAGGAACCAAGTGTTTGTGTCTGTGTGTGTGTCAGCGGTAACACATGCACACAATAGCATGTGCCTGCCCATTTCTGGTTAACATTATCTAGTAGTTGATATGTAACATTAAGTGCATGTAATGATAGCCTTTGTTATACATCCCGCAAATATTTTATTGTTTATAGTGGTGATCTCATGACCTCTCCTGTAGTGCCACTATTTTGGAAGTTTTGGAATGCAAAAATATTTTGTATTCCATTGACATCATCAAAAGTGATATAATATAAGTGACTATATAATGTATTAGAAAATCTGAATCTAATGAATGGGGTGCTAAGGAAGAATTGTGTATTTACTTCTCTTCTATCTTATTTATTTATTATTTATGCTTCACCCCCACCTCTGTGCTGCATCCATTATCCTCACTTCATTTCTTCATTGCCAAAAAGTTGCAGTCATTGAACATAATTAAGTTAAAAAAATTACAAAAACATTTTAGAATTTACTCAACAATTAAGTGTGGGAACCTTGATTTTCCGTTGGATGTATATGAAGTAGAGTTGGGCGGTATCCAAATTTTGATACCGTCAAACCTTCCCCACATTTTCCCGGGGTATACGGTATTACCGTGACTAAATAAAAATCACTTTGCAGTTCAAACGGTCATTGCTCATGCTAAGAAGCACCAATCCTAACTTGTAACATACCAGAATGACGGGGAGAAACTCAGCTAAAAGCCTCTACCAAGCATTGCCACCCAAACGAAACATAATTCATACCCCAAGAAATTATATGCGTATGTAATGAAAACACAAAAATAGTGCATGTCAAAGGTACTGCATCTGCTGATTTCACTACTTCACGCAAACAACAAAAGTCCAGTATCATATAAAAGCAGAGAGTCTGATGATCACGAAGATGTCTGCCTCCTCACTGTGCGACGAAAACTTGGCGAGCTAGCAGGCAAAGAGTAGCAGAAAAAAACTTTGCTAAATCATAGTGTGTCTTACCTTTGCTGTTTTGTGGTCAAAACATATATTCCAGCCCGAAAAAACGCTGCTAATGTCGCATCCTATGACTCTGTGTTTGAGATCAATCACGAAGGTCCTGGTTGTTTAGGTAAGGTAATCCATGATCTCTTGTGCCAGGTGCACATTAGTTCTTCTGTGGCTCTTAATAGGCTTGAGCACATAGTGCCGCTGAAATTATGTTTTAGAGGAAAAAAATGACTGTGATTCATGTGAGATTCTAGCTCAAAATCATACAATTGTCAAGTCATATTTTTTAGTTTTCCTTGATGTGACTCATATTACATTGTGCCGCACTTGGCCCCAATGCTGAGTGAAAGTGGTACACAGAGGTATTCAAGAGAGGCACATGTCCTAAATAAGTTCCAGGATTTCCTGCAAGAGCTTGAGGGTCAGTGTTATATCATTAGCAGAAACTGGAAGAGACATCTATCTTTGTTGAGACTTATTTATATGACGAATATACAGCGTACAGTGTAACACTGTAAGTCCTTGGATTTGGATTCCAGTTCATACTTACCATGTTTCCTCAGAAAGTGACTGCTGCCTTTATTTTATTATTAATATTTTATTCTTTATTTATGTCAATTGAAGACGGTAATAGGCCTTTGTCTGAAGCAGGATTTTATTAGAGGCAGGCCTTTATTTCTTATTCCCTCTCTGTGATAAGTGTAATTGGTCATATTTTAGGATGTTAGGATGTTCTGTTCCTGTTTGCCTTGGTAAAGTTGCCACATTACACTGTTGATACAAACTCAGCGCTTCCTGTATCTGTTTCAAACTGAAATCCTTGTAGCATTTCAGTGAACAAGGCAGTTATCACAGTGAAACACTTGCAATTATGTATTTTGGAAAAATAATTCACACAAGCTGCATAGCACTTGAAATGTGGCTACTGCCATCTTGTGGCACTTGTACGTTACTACAACTACAGTTTGGCTGAGACACACACATACGCCCAGTTCTGCTGATGCTACTAGTACAGCAATAGTACCACTACTTGTTATCCACTTCAACAAATTGCTTGAAATAATGAAATACTGAAAACATTTGAAGCCTTTTAATTACATCATCTGTTAACTTTCAAGAGGGAGCTGCTGAAGGTTACTTCTGTCCCAGAAGTAATACAATGGTTGACTAGCCAGTCACACGGGCACCTACTTTTTTCAGAGAGAGAAATTTTCAACATCACTGTCCCCTTTGACCACACGACTGGAACGAATGCCAAACCACGCCATCAGTTATCCACTTGTTAGCACATGCACACACACCATCACATTTCCCACTGTACGTTGTGTAATTACAGTAAATTTAAGGATAATATGGCAACAGTGGTGATTTATTACATCTGTAAACATTTTCCAAATGAATTTATGGTCTCAATCTCTAGGTTCAAGTCTTCAGTAAAGTATGATATTCATTTCGTAACTTATGGTCCCATTTAGAGTGAAAAAGACGACAAAGCAGGGTATGCTTTATGGTACGACAACCTTGTGATTGACAAGTAGGTTCCATAGCATATCCTCGGAATCTCAGTCAGATACAGGACAGGTCAGGACCCACCCTGAGACACGTCAGCATACATAAATAAGTGTTCACCTATTCTCATAAAAAGCACACACACACACACACACACACACACACACACACACACGTACACATGTACACACGTACATACACTCAAAGAAAAATAAATCCACATTCAGACAAATAAAAGCTGTGGGTTTAAGTCTCATGAAGTGATATATCAACTCAAGATAAACCTGCTCAAGTGTAAATAACACTGGTGTGTGTACATATGGTGTGTGTATATACAGTGCATTCTGAAAGTATTAACACCCCTTCACTTTCCCCACATTTTGTTATGTTACAGCCTTTTTCCAAAATGTATTAAATTCCTTTTTTGTCTCATCAATCAACACTCAGTACCCCATAATGACAAAGTGAAAAGGTTTTAAAGATTTTTTTTACAAATGCATTAAAAATAAAAAACTGAAATCACATGGACATTATTCACATCCTTGGCACCCTTGGCAGCGATTACAGCCTCAAGTCTTCTTGGGTATGATGCTACAAGCTTGGCACCCCTGTATTTGGGGTATTTCTCCCATTCTTCTCTGCAGATCCTCTCAAGCTCTGTCAGGTTAGATGGGGAGTGTCGCTACACAGCTATTTTCTGGTCTTTCCAGAGATGCTCAATCAGGTTCAAGTCTGGGCTGTGCCTGGGCCACTGGGACATTAACATACTTGTTCCGAAGCCACTCCTTTGTTGTCTTGGCTGTGTGCTTAGGGTCATTGTCCTGTTGGAAGGTAAACCTTTGCCTCAGTCTGAGGTCCTGGGCACTCTGGAGCAGGTTTTTATCAAGGACCTCTCTGTACTTTGCTGCGTTTATCTCTCCCTCGATCCCGACTCGAGCCTTTGACTTCATAGCTTGGTTTCTGCTCTGACATGTACTGTCAACAGTGGGTCCTTATATAGACAGATGTGTCTTTCCAAATCAAGTCCAATCAATTGAATTTACTACAGATGGACTCCAATCATGTTGTAAAAACATCTCAAGGATGATCTGTGGTAACAGGATGCACCTGAGCTCAATTTTGAGTGTCATAGCAAAGGGTGTGAATACTTACATTAGATATTTCAGTTTTTTATTCTTCATAAATTTGCAAAAATTTCTAAAAAGCCTTTTTCACTTTGTTGTTATGGGTCATTGTGTGTAGATTGACGAGACAAAAAAGGAATTTAGTCCATTTTGGAAAAAGGCTGTAACATAACAAAATGTGGGGACAGTAAAGGGGCGTGAATACTTTCCCAATGCACTGTATGTGTTTGTGGCACTGTAATTTAACATGCATATTCATGTGGGTTTATTTCTGCTTAGGTATTTGTTGCTATCATGAAGAGTGTTGGTTAAATCTTTTCTGTTGGGGATGGATGTTAATTATCAATGTAGTCAAGTGTTAGACTATGTTTCATTCAGAAAACTTTTAGTTCTTTGGATTTTCCCTTTTTTTTATCTGTTCATACACTTGGTGTATGTGATCATCCTAATCATCACCATCCAGCCAACATCATTTTCAGTCAACACAGAAGCTTTGCTTTTGGTTGCCAGGAGCAGTTAAAGGTATTCATAATTATTTATTATGAATATTTTATTTTATATGATTTATATATTATTTTATTTTATTTTTATTTCATAATTATTATCGCTATAGAGTAATATTAGTTCCCTATTTTGTTTATAATACCAACCACCATTGTCTTAGTTCCAAAGGACTGAATTACATGCCTGAATGGCTTCAGACCCTTTGCTCTTGTTAGGTTCAGAGTTTTTTTGAGTAGGACCCTAGGTGGCAGAAACAAAGCACAGAGCTAAGGGAGCTGCTCTCAGGTCTTCATGTACAATTTCTGTTACTACAGTCACAGCCAAAATATTAAACAAATCCTAAAAAAGCCGTTAAAAACTAAAAATTGATTGGTTCCATAAAAATACAAAAGAAATTTTGAGTATTGGGTCATTTTGGTACCAGTGATCCACTAATGAAGGTCGTGCTTTTTATTAAAAGACACAAGTTTTGTTGCCGTGCTTCATGTCTATATAAAGCCAGCACATTTGAAAGTTCTTCAGAGACAAAAATGGCTAAAACAAGGAACCTAATGCAGAAAACACGCCTGAAGGTACAGATTTTCAGCCAGGAAGGGTACAGCTGCCGCCAGATAGCTAGGAAGTGCAGATGCAGTCCTTGAGAATTTGGATACACTCTGCAGAAATACAGACAAACCAACAGCTTGGAAGACAAACCAAGATCTGGGCATCCAAGGGTTTCTTCAGCAAGAAATGGCCGCATCCTGATCTGCATGTGCAGGGAAAACCGTCTAATGACATCACAGGAGCTTCATCAGCAGTGGTCAAACCAAACTGGTGTCCAGTGTTCCACCCGCACTGTACGTGGCCGACTTATAGATCATGGCTTAAGGTCCTACAAGGCTGTCAAGAAGCCCCTGATCAATGAGAGACACAGGTTAGCCCGGCGTCATTGGGCCCAAGCATGCAAGAAGTGGACAGCAAGGAACTGGAAGAATATTCTGTGGTCAGATGAGTCCAGTTTCCAACTTTATCTTCCTCCTGTTAATGTGAGGATACGCAGAAGGCCAGGCGAAGCATTATCTCCAGCATGTGCAGTACCTACTGTCAAGCATGGTGGAGGCAGTATCATGGCTTGGGGATGCATGAGTGCTGCTGGTGTTGGTTATCTCACTGTCTGTGATGGCACATTGAACTCTGCCAAGTATTGTGCCATTCTTGAAACCCACCTGCTCCCTTCCGTACATGCACTGTTCCGTCGAGGTCAAAACTGGATGTTTCAACAAGATAATGCCCCTTGCCACACATTCAGGGCCAGTAGAGCTTGGCTGCAGGAGCACAGTATCCAGTTCTTAGAGTGGCCAGCTCAATCCCTGGACATGAGCCCCATTGAAAATCTGTGGTGGATTATCAAAAGGTCTGTTTCAAAGCGTAAACCAAAGAATTCAGAAGAATTAAAAGCAGTATTTCAAGAAGAATGGGACAAGATTACCCCTCAACAGTGTGAAAGGCTCGTGGGGAACATGCCAGCCAGGATTAGAACTCTACTGCGTGCTAATGGCAAGACTACTAAATATTAATTTGATGATGTTTTGAACACATTCTGTTATTTGTTGACTTTGATACCGACAATGTTGAGAACTGACAAATTGAACTGACAAAGTTAGTTTTTCTTGTAAACAATAAACAAAAAAAATATCATTTGTATTTGTTTGTGTCTGTCTAATGCAGCCACACCTTTTGAAACACAAAAAAGATTTTTCCACAAATATTTCATGATAATATTTGAGATTGTGTAAAATTTTAAGGGTGTCCAAAAACTTTTTTCCACCACTGTTTAAATGAAAAACACAGTCTCAAACACAAAAACAGCCTTAAACAAAAAATCAACTACACCGTTGCACATTGGTAGGAAAAACGCAAAACTCGGAACAAAGGCAAACAAACTACAAGGAGCTAAGCTAGGAATAGGCAAACAAGCTACCAAGGAACTAGGCTAGGACTTAATACACAAGCTACTAGGAGCTAAGCTCAAAACAAACACTGGAAAGGCTGGAAAGTCTAGCATAAAGCTGAGAACAATCTAGCAACAGGACATCTGCGGCATTCCAGCACCCCCCTGTGCAACTGGCTGCTTGACTTCCTCACTGAAAGGCCTCAGTCAGTGCATGTCGGACAGAACGCCTCCCGTGTCATCACCTTCAGCACAGGCTCCCCTCAGGGCTGTGTCCTGAGCCTTCTACTGTTCACCCTGATTACTCACGACTGTGCCCCCAGGGCTGCCACCAATCACTTTGTGAAGTTTGCAGACGACACAACAGTGGTGGGCCTCATCAGGGATGACAACGACCTGGCCTACAGAGAGGAGGTGGAGCAGCTGGTGGGCTGGTGTGAAGACAATAACCTGATCCTGAACGTGGACCAAACTAAAGAGATCATCGCTGACTTCAGGAAGAACCAGCCTAGTCACGCTCCACTTCTCCTCAACAACACGGCTGTGGAGGTGGTCAGCAGCACCTGGTCTGTGAACACTGTGTCACTGGTGAAAAGGGCACAGCAACGCCTGCACTTTCTGTGCAGGATGCGGAGAGCCCACCTGCCCCCGCCCATTCTCACCACATTCTACAAAAGCACCGTAGAGAGCATCTTGACTAGCTGCATCTCTGTGTGGTGTGGAGGCTGCAGTGCCGCCGACTTGAAGAATGTGAGGAGAGTGGTGAGGACAGCAGAGAAAATCATTAGGACTTCTCCCCCCTCCAATCAGGACATTGCACCTAAATGCTGCATGTCCCGTGCCGAAAACATCATCAGGGACTCCTTACACCCCCACCATGATCTGTTCTCCCTGCTGGCCTCTGGAAAGAGGTTCTGCAGCATTCGGTGCAGGATCACCAGGTTCTGTAACAGCTTTTTCCCCCAGGCCATCAGACTGCTGAACTCAAAATGAGCATATTTGCACCACTGTAAACTCCTCAGTTCATTCTTCACAATTGCACTTTAAATTAATCTTTATGCTGCTTATTTTTTAAACTTAATGCATATTCCTGCTGCTATTTTCATTTTTTTCTCTGTGTATATTCTGCTGTTTATTTCACACACTGTTCATTCATATACTGTATATATCATAATACTACCATAATACCCATTCTGTCTGTGTGTGGACTTCCTAATGAACAGGAAACAGCATGTGTGTCCTTGCAAGAACTGCACATATCGCACAGCCTGTACAAGACTGTATTGTCACAAACTGTGCGTGTGTGTGTGTGTGTGTGTGTGTGTGTGTGTGTGTGTGTGCATGCTACCATGTGTGGTGGGCAATTGGAGGATGATGGAGGAAGCTAGAATAGTGAGGCCTTAGGGGAAAAAACTTTCAGTTTCTGGTGGTCCTGGTGCTGGTGGAGCTACACCTACAGCCAGATGGAAGCTTTCTGATTCTGGTCTGTCACTATCCTCCTGGCCCACTGTCTAGCTCTGTCAAGCAGTATATGTAGCATACTGTAGCTCTACTACATACACTGAACAGAAATAGAAATGCAACACATTTGTTTTTGCTCCCATTTTTCATGAACTGAACTCAAAGATCTAAAACATTTTCTATATACAGAAAAGATCCTTTTCTCTCAAATATTGTTCACAAATCTGTCTAAATCTGTTTTAGTGAGCACTTTTCCTTTGCCGAGATAATCCATCCCACCTCACAGGTGTGGCATATCAAAATGCTGATTAGACAGCATGATTATTGCACAGGTGTGCCTTTGGCTGGCCACAATAAAAGGCCACTCTAAAATGTTCGGTTTTATCACACAGCACAACGCCACAGATGTCGCACGTTTTGAGAGTAGCGTACAATTGGCATGCTGACTGCAGGAATGTCCACCAGAGCTGTTGCCCATCAATCGAATGTTCATTTCTCTACCATAAGGCGCCTCCAAAGGTGTTTCAGACAATTTGGCAGTACATCCAACCGGCCTCACAACTGCAGACCACGTGTAACTGCACCAGTCCAGGACCTCCACATCCAGCAGGTTCAGCTCCAAGATCATCTGAGACCAGCCACCCAGACCGTTGCTGCAACAATTTGGTTTGCATAACCGAAGAATTTCTGCACAAACTGTCAGAAACCGTTTCAGAGAAACTCATCTGCATTCTCGTCGTCCTCATTGAGGTCTCGACCTGACTGCAGTTCGCCATCGTAACTGACTTGAGCGGGCAAATGCTCACATTCGATGGCGTTCGGCACATTGGAGAGGTGTTCTCTTCACGGATGAATCCTGCTTTTCGCTGTTCAGGGCAGATGGCAGACAGCATGTGTGGCGTAGTGTGGGTGAGCAGTTTACTGATGTCAACGTTGTGGATCGAGTGGCCCATGGTGGCGGTGGGATTATGGTATGGGCAGGCGTATATTATGGACAACGAACACAGGTGCATTTTATTGATGCCATTTTGAATGCACAGAGATCCTGAGGCCCATTGTTGTGCCATTCATCCACGACCATCACCTCATGTTGCAGCATGATAATGCATGGCCTCATGTTGCAAGGATCTGTACACAATTCCTGGAAGCTGAAAACATCCCAGTTCTTGCATGGCCAGCATACTCACCGGACATGTCACCCATTGAGCATGTTTGAGATGCTCTGGATCGGTGCAAACGACAGCGTGTTCCTGTTCCTGCCAATATCCAGCAACTTTGCACAGCCATTGAAGAGGAGTGGACCAACATTCCACAGGCCACAATCAACAACCTGATCAACTCTATGCGAAGGAGATGTGTTGCACTGCATGAGGCAAATGGTGGTCACATCAGATACTGACTGGTTTTCTGACCCCCCCAGACCCCCCCAATAGAGCAAAACTGCACATTTCAGAGTGACCTTTTATTGTGGCCAGCCTAAGGCACACCTGTGCAATATTCATGCTGTCTAATCAGCATCTTGATATGCCACACCTGTGAGGTGGGATGGAATATCTCAGCAAAGGAGAAGTGCTCACTAACACAGATTTAGACAGATTTGTGAACAATATTTGAGAGAAATGGATCTTTTGTGTAAATAGAAAATGTTTTAGATCTTTGAGTTCAGCTCATGAAAAATGGGAGCAAACACAAAAGTGTTGCATTTATATTTTTGTTCAGTGTGTAATTCCTGTCTTTAATTTTTAAAAACTTTTTACTGAAACTTTTTTTTTTTTTTTTCTGTGCCTGTGGGTGGTGTTTTTTGAGCATGCCATCCCCTCCAGTGGCCATGCACACGCGCACTCACACACACAAACACATACACAAACACACACACACAGTTTAGTGATATGCTGACAGCAGAGAAAGATGTGGGTCATAGTGGGGGGACTTGTATTTTATAATGATGATGACAGTGTGTGTTTGTCTGTGTGTCTGTGTGTGTTTGTGTTTGTGTTTGTATGTGTGTGTGCAGCAGGGTGGTTTATGTTAACATTGTACCTGATGCCTAACCAGTTCAAGGAAACTCTTCTGATGTCTCTGCCTGACAGCTGTCTTCCTTTTTTACCTCTTTTTTTTTCTCCATCTCTCATACTCTTTTCTGTTTGTCTACCATCTTCTCTTAACTATAACATCAGTGATTTCTTTATCTCCTCTTTTTATGGCAACGTTGGCACATTTCTGTTTTTACCGCTTTTTTAAAAAAATTAAATTTAAACTTATTTAGTCACTGTTGTAACTGTTATTCCTTTATCATCTTTATTTTTGTTTCTTTGTTCTTTGTTACTTTTTATTTTCTGTTTTTCTAGTTTTTAAGCCTTGTTAGGGATACACAGATTCCACTTTTTTTCAGATCAAGCACAAGTACATACATTTAGTACTTGCTGATAGTGAGTACTGACACATACAAGTGCTTAAGTACTTAATGCAATTACAGTCCTAACATGATCATCACACACACACACATGCACGCATGCACACACATTCACACACACACACACACACACACACACACACACACACACACACACACACATGCACGCATGCACACACATTCACACACACACACACACACACATACTGCCAGTAACACCAGTGTGTTTACAGCCAGCAGTTGAGTCAGCACTGCTGTCTGCTCAGATGATGAAAGCAGGACTGACTTGCTCTTTGGTTCTTTACCACATTGTTTTAAATAGCACTTCCTTTGACCATGTGATACATGATGCAATGCTGGCAATGCTGTTGACATTCAGATACAGCTATGGTTGAACATCCATGATTCCCTGTTTACTGACAGGAACAATGATACAACTTGTAAAGTCAGATATGTCTGAAGCTCACAGTCTGCTGAGCAGTGGGGTCACAGGGCACATATTTTGATCTTTGATATCACATTTACATAATGCTTACTACACATTCTTAACATTGTTAACAACAAACTAGCTTGTTTTTCTCACGCTGAAATACACTGTCAGTGTTTTAGGTACATGGCTGGTGGAACCGCACAAGTTGAACAGAATAAGGAGCAAGATAGTAATGGTACATACTTATGATAAATCACACAACAGGTTACCAAAAGTTGTATGAGGAGATGGTCTGAGGAGACCAGTATGGCACGCAGGGACTGCTTTGATACCACCGACTGGGAAGTGCTTTGAAGTCCACACGGGGAGGATATTGACAGTTTTACATCATGCATCACGGATAACATTAACTTTTGTATCGAAAACACTGTGCCTACCAGGAAAGTTTCCCAAATAACAAACCAAAAACTAAAGAAGATAGTTTTTAAATCTGGGGCCAAAAATAAATTGAGGAGGGTGCAGAGGGAGCTGGAGTAGTACCCTACAGGGGAACAATGCACGAGAGGTCTGGAGAGGCCTGAAAACAATTTCTGGCTACAATAAAGACAGTGGGAGGGGCCAGGATCTGGAGATCAGGAATGGGCAAATGTACTGAATCTGTTTTTCAGCACATTTGATTCTACCCCTGAACTTCCTGTGTGGTTCCAGTTCCAATGACTGTGCACCCCAGAGAGCCCAACCACTTCATACCGGTTGCCTTAACTTCTCACCTGATGAAGAACATGGAGAGGATCATACTCAACCTCCTCTGACACATAGTCATCTTTTTTGCACCTGGAGAACACTGGGAGCACAGTGAGGGCCATGTTTTTTGACTTCTCTAGAGCTTTCAACACAATTCAGCTCTCACTGATCAAGGGAAAGCTGGAAGGAGTTGGAATAGACTGCCACCATGGCAGTCTATTCACAAAGCAGATGTTCTGCGCAAGACGGTCCAAAATCGATCCCATCTGCTGAAAAGTGAGGAGTGTGCAGGAAACTGTTAAGAACATTTTATGATACTGTGGTGGCATTTGCAGTCTTCTATGCTGTCCTCTGCAGAGGCTGTGGAAGCTCTGAGAGGGACAGAAAAAGACTAGGAGCTAAGTTAGTTACATGTCTTGGTAGGACATGAAAGCGTGCAGAAGGAGAGGGAGAGAAAAACAGAGGAGCTTGGTGTGTCTTTGGAAGTCCCCCAACAGTCTAGTCCTATAGCAGCATAATTAAGAGCTGGTCCAAGGCAAGCCTGAGCCAGCACTAACTGTAAGCTTTATCTAAAAGGAACGTTTTAAGCCTACTCTTAAATGTAGAGACAGTGTCTGCCTCCCGGACACAGACTGGAAGATGGTTCCACAGGGGAGGAGCTTGATAGCTAAAGGCTCTGGCTCCCATTCTGCTTTTCGAGACTTCAGGAACCAAAAGTAAGCCTTCATTCTGGGAACGCAGTGTTCTAGTGGGATATTAAGGTACTATGAGCTCTTGGAAATAAGATGGTGCATGACCATTTAGGCCTTTGTAAATAAAGAAGAAGGATTTTAAATTGTATTCTAAATTTTACAGGGAGCCAGTGCAAAACTGCTTTAAAGAAAGAAAGGCACATTATAATCCCTGTTTGACACCAAAAGACCATCGAGAATATTTTGCAAACTTTGGAGTGATGGTGCATTCTTTTACTGTTCAGAGACACCTGTACAAACATGACCTTGCCATGGCCCTCACAGTCCCATGACTAAACATCAACATGGATAGACCTCAAAAGAGCAATGCATGCAAGACAGCCCAAGATCAAGCTATGATACTTGCCATAGGAGGCGTTACTAAGTACTGACCATGCACAGTCCCCAAACTTTTGCTTTGAGACCTTTGCTGTTATTTTGAAACTGTAAATGATGTAAACAGAGGTAATTTTGTTTAAGGAAATGGGTCATCTTTAACTATATGCTGATTGGGAAATTGGTTCATATTTTACTTACTGAAGGATTCACAGAAACAGAAATTTTGACCATGAGTACCCAAACTTTTGTATACCATTGTGTATTTATATAGACACCCATGTTTTTTCACCTGCTTGTTTGTTTACAATAATTCTGTGTTTATTTTAGCATCAGCTTCTTTGTCCTTGTGTACCTTTATGTCCATTTATGTCTCTATTGCTATTGGAACTGTGTAATATCTAAGTCAAACGTTTACACATACTTGGGCAATAAAGAAGATTTATTACACAGACAAATTACATGTTAGTTTGAATCAAGTTTAAACTTGATTTTTTGAAAAACAGGCAGCTCTAGTTTACTGTATAATAAATACTGACTGTTTTTGGACAGTCTTTGTAACACAACTTCTTGGTTTGTTTGATGGTTTCAAAAATAAAATATTTAAATTTTTTGAACACAGTATCTTTCACCCTTTCTTTGCTGTAGAAGAACATGTTTACTCAAGCAGATTTCTATCTGTTTGTAATGTTGATTGAATTATTTGATACTTACTTTTTTCTCTACAGACCTGTCAAAGAACAGACTGGCTGACATCCCCTCAGAGGTCTGCCACCTGGTTGCCTTAGAGATACTAAACCTGTATCACAACTGCGTCAGGACCATTCCAGACAGCATCATCAGCCTGCAGTCACTCACCTCCTTAAATCTCAGGTACCTTCATTAACACTCACACACACTTTGTGTCACTGTTGTTTTACAGTGTGAGACTCTAAATTGAGGCGGTTTCCTTCACTCTCTGTCTCTACCAGGGGAAACTTGTGAATTTTTAGGTGGTGTTGCCTTCTGGGTATGATGAAGCAGTGTTGTTGCTTGAAATCCAAGTCTATCCAGTATGTCTGAAACAGTACTTTCTAAGCCGATGCAGATTTTGCATGCAGGATTGCCTGTAAGGTTTGCTTACTCTTAAGTAAGTAAGCAAGTTATTTGTTGACCTTTACTGGTCACCAGACAGGATATGTCGCTCTACTTCACTGTAGAAATTAACCAAATATGTCTGTTGATAACATTAGAAAATAAGAAAAGTATTTGTAGTGTAACTGTAATCCTAACCTGAGGCCAGTGGCACACTGAGCTTTTCACTTACTCATGCTACATCATAACTGTTCGCCTGCATGTTTTGATATCCAAAGAGCTCCTGTAACGCTAAATGTAGTGTTTTGCTCTCATACAATATATACATAAATATAAAGCATATGTTCATTGTAAAATCAGTTTCATTAATTCAGGGTGAAACATTCACAAGAACAAGCAAACACAGACTGGAAAGATCCAGATAAGAGGAGTTTCAGATAAATTAAATCAAAGTGTCACAGTTAATAATCCTGGTTTATTACAATCGCTTCAGTCTTATTTTTGTAATTTTAATTACTGTCATTATGACTGATAGTAATTATGGCCAACGCCTATGAAAATGAGACTAATTAACCAATTGTTCTTTAATTTGATTACATCAGTGGCCCAAATGCCATGGTGTCCATGTTGTTATAGTTGTTGTAAGTATGTGTGTGTGTGCATGCATGTGTAGCTGCTGTCAGATTTGTGGCTCCACACTCAGACTGCAACATTAAAGTGAATCAGAGTGATGAAGCAATAGAATAGTATGATTGTCCTTCAATGAGAGTAGCATGGTGTGTTGACTTACAGCGGCAGTGCTTCCACTTGTCTTCTTAATTCTATCTTCGCAACTGCGTTACTGGTAACTGTGTGGCGATGGTTGCATGCATTTTTACAACCTTTTTAGTGGCCCTTCTGTTACTTTTTGCACTCTTTGTAATGGAGGAACGTACAGAGAGGAGTGGGGACATTGTTCAGCGAGCAGCTGATTGCATTGTGTAAACCCATGCTGCTGCCTGGAGAGAGGATTGTAGTCCCAGACAAGTCGAAGAGGCGACGTCAGAGCTGCAGAGCCAGAACTAAATGGAGGGCCAAGGCACAGAGATACAGACCATCCATTCTGGTGATCATCAAGAGGAACGTGAGGTCTGGCGAATAAGATGGATGAGCTTGTCGTGCTTGTCAGGACTCAGTGGGAATACCGAATGTCCTTTACTGAGACGTGGCTTCACTCACACGTCCCAGAATGGAGTATTAAGGTACCTGGCTTCAGCTGTGTGCGGGCGGACAGAGATGTGGCTTGGAGCGGGAAGAAGAAGGGAGGAGGGATTGCACTTTGCACGTTTGTGAATGAGAAGTGGTATTGTCCCGGGCATGTTACCGTTACCGTTACTATTAAAATCCTTCTGAAGGCTGACGGGCAAGCAGTGTGTGATGTCATCCACTCCACCATAGCGGAGCTACAAACCAAACTCCTTTGTGGTCATTACTGGAGACTTTAATCACAGCACTTTGGACAAAACTCCACCAATTCCACCAATTTATATACAGTGTAGCAGAACTGACCTCTAACTGACCTTCCCTCACCCTCTCGGCATTTCTCAGAGGAAATGAGAAATATAAAACAGTCTAACTTTTAGGAATTATTTACCACCTGGAATGTGCACAAGTAGAGGTTATCTCAGAGAGAGACAGGATGTCTGGCTCAGAGATATTTCCTCCACACTCTTTCAAGGAAGTAGTCTTACCAACACCTTCACATCAAAGATTACCTTGCCCAGAATGTTTGTCACAGAGAGGCTAAGGTTCTCTTGATAGCCCCATAGGAGACACAGACAATAAAACTGGTTGGGAGAACAAAGGCCAGGTCTCAGACGAATCCGCAAACCAGTTAATGCTGATGGGTTGTAAATTAGACAGTCCTGAAACAAACTGTTTTGTAAGTCTCTGTGCCTTGTTTTCTGGTATACAAGGATAACTGAATCTTTATATTTGATTTAACTTGGTATGTTTTCACAGTATTAACCTCATAATCTGTATAATCTTAATGCTTTCCCAGTGATTTTAGCTTATAAAATGACAAAGTTGTGATTTTAACCTTGATTACAAAGTTTGTTCGAGTTTTTACTATGGAACCAGACTGCCATCTAGGTGTTCGTAATGGTGAAGTTGAATATACTTTATGAGACACTGTATTCAGTGACACACCTCCACCTGATGCTGTGCATTCAGCCCTTCACTGTGACATCATCCCTTCTGGTTTACTTCCGCTTGCAAAACTGCAGACTGCCGCACGCTAACTCAGTAAAACAACGTAGATAACTATAGGATTAAAGTATTATTTATTGATTCAGCATCAGTAGAGCGTTACCAGCGTTACCTCCCAGCGGTACCTGATCCGAAACAGAACTCACCTCCCTGTGGTGGTACTGTGTTACGGGGTGCCTATGCTCCTGCACAGGCTACAGGTATGATGGCGGTGTGTGAGTCCTGCCTTCCCACCCTCTCGAAACTGAGAGAGAGCATCTCCGGTCTGCGGGCCAACCTCAAGGAGAGGGACAAGATCCTCTTGGATTTCTCCACTGTCGCCACGACCCAGGCGAAACATATCGCCTACCTGAGGGCATCCGGCGCTGGTGACTGGAGCATGGCGGCCGCATACAACACCAGCCTGCCGTGGACCGGCTCGACTACCACCGGAACCCCGGCACCACCAACGGCGGAATCCCGCTGGCACCGACAGGGAGCCAAGCCCATGTCATCAGCACCTTCCACTTCCTATCTTCGCCCCGCGGAGTCGCACTGCCTCACCGGGAAGGACGGGGCGGAGGGTCCATTGAGCTCAACACCACTCAGGCCGAGGGAAACCTCGAGGGTCCCTCCCCTCCAGCTCGGACCGGTGCAACCACCACGTGACGCCAGCAGGCTCCACCTCGCCCCCGCCGCACCCCAAGGGAGCCAGTCGTGCAGAGCACTCCCCCCTCGGTACTGGTAGTGGGGACCTCCATGGTCAGGCACGTGGCAGTGCCCGGCGGCCGGACCTTCTGCCACCCTGGAGCCTGCGTCACGGAGGTTGTATCCACCACTCTTCAGCTGTGTGCGCAGCACAGCCCGGCCTCCACACTGGTCCTGGAAGCTGGCATCAACAATGTCAAAAAACAGCAGTCGGAGGTCCTGAAGAAGGACTTCGTGTCGCTGATCGACCGTCTGTTGGACACGGGGAAGCACCTAATTATCTCCGGCCCGCTTCCCCCACCACGCTACGGTGACGTCATCACCAGCCGGCTTCGCCAGCTGCACCTGTGGCTGAAGGGATACTGCCTGATCAAAAGCATCCCGTATGTGGACAATTTTATAGCGTTTTTAAACAGGCCTTGCCTTTTTAAACGGGACGATCTCCACACCAATCAGGAGGGCTCACGACTTTTATCAGTCAACATTGACCTCACTGTCCGGTCCTGCACTTCAGCCACCTCCTGACTCACCGGTATCACTCACACACACAAGCCTCCTGCCGCACATTCACCCTCACCCTCGCCCACTACACGTTTCACCCACACCATACATACATCTGTAACCCCCTCTCTGCCACCAAAAACTCAGGACATTTACACCATTAGAACCATCACTTCACACAGACATTTAAAAACCAGGAATGTTTTTAGACCCAGCACTGTTTTTAACATTCCGGTGAAGCACCATGATGAGCACATGTTCGGCACAGACATCAAGTTGTGCTGTGCTGAACATGCACTCTCTCTTAAACAAATCTTTTATTATAAATGATTTAATTTTAGACAAAAACCTAGATAGCATTCTCCTTACAGAGACATGGCTTGGCACTGATGCACCTGTTGTTCTCACTGAGGCTTCCCCACCAAATTTTAACTTTTTATTCTCTACTGGGGGGGGCAAAAAAGGAGGTGGAACTGCATCTATTACAAGAATTACAAAGTCTGCAAATTCAGTTCCTTTTAACAGTTTTACATCATTTGAACATCATGCCTTTGTTCTTAGCAGCCCACCTATTCTCTGCATAACGGTCTACAGACCACCCAAGTATTCATCCTCTTTTATCAGTGAATTCTCTGAATTCTTATCAATCATTCACACCAAATACAACAGGATTTTAATTACTGGTGATTTTAATCTACACATCGACAACATCTCAGACCCAGTATCCAGAGAATTTTTAAACCTCTTGAACTGTCTGGATTTTAAACAGCACGTTACGCAGCCGACCCACAGCAAGGGGCACACCCTGGACCTGGTCATAACTTATGGCCTGTCCGTGGGTGTGTCCTCTGTTGTGGATCTGGCTGTGTCTGACCACTACTGTGTGTTTTTTAACATCACCAGTTTTAATCAACGGGAGGCTCCAGTGAGAACAGTGAGGAAACGCTACCTAACTCCTGAAGTAGCTGCAAATTTTACCCAGATTTTACAGAGCACTCCTGCAGAGTTTTTACCAGCGCCCTGCGATTTTATCGTTGACAATTTTAACAGTAATCTGAAGTCAGCGCTGGACTCAGTGGCTCCTTTTTTAACAAAAACAATTAAGAAAAAACCTTTACCTCCCTGGAGAAATGAGGAAATTAAGCAACTGAAAAGAAAATGCAGGAGTGCTGAGAAGAAATGGAGAAAATCAAAACTAACAGTCCACTATGAAGTTTTACATCAACAC
>JBBMOE010000041.1:4996778-5066620 GCA_037975065.1 Chaetodon trifasciatus
ATTTTATTTTATTTTATTTTATGCCTTAGTCCCTTGGTTTTTAGCTCCAGTGTTTCCTCATGGGGGCCCCTGTTTTCTTCATGGGGGCCCTTGGTTTTTAGCGTTTCCTCATGGGGGCCCCCCACACTGGGAGCTGCTTTTGGTCTACTGACGGGGGCGCTGTTGAGGGGACGGCTCTGGCCTGGACGGCTGGAGGCCTCTGCACCTTGGTGTGGGGCCTCCTGTCTGCCTGGGTCGGGGTGGTCTCGGGCGGTGCTCCCAAGTCATGGGCCGGGGGCCCTCTCAGTGTGGATGGCCCCCAAAGGTTGCTTATTCCTTGCCTTGCCCGTATTGGTGTATGTGCGGGTGTGTGTGTTCGTGCGTGCGTGTCTGTGAGTGTGTGTTTTTATATGTTCCTGTATGTTTTTATGGGGGTGGGAGGGCTGGGTTTTCCTCTTTGTTGTTTTTAGCCTCTGTGAGGCACTTTGTGTTGCTTTTAAGTATGAAACGTGCCATATAAATAAAGTTTGATTTGATTTGATTTGATTTGATTAATGAATCGTCATAACTCCTAGCCAAGCCAAGTCACACGATTGATTTTTGTGAAATACTAGTCAAGTAATAATAATTTTGGAGACACTTTTCTACCGGCCATCGAAGAGGCTATCAATCTTATTATTATCCGTTTAAAATCGTACTTCACGGTTACCAGCTAAGACGACAACCTGCAGCCTGCTGAACCCTTGAATCAGGGTAAATAACCACCTGAAGCCGTTCCCTGCCTGTCACCGACACCGGAGAGATCCAGTCCCTGAAACATCGTCGTCCAATATCAGCTCTCAACCTTGGTGTGCCTGGTCCTCTCACCGGACTGCCGAGCAGATCGAGCCACGGACGACCACTGGAAGCATCTTCGGGCCAGTTCGGAGCCGGCCTTGATTGGAACGCTGCTGACCAACTAGGCATAATAAGCGGGTTTGAATAAGAGTTAATCCGTGAGGTTATGATACTGTTAAATTGTCTAAATTCTCTCAACCATTCGTTCCGTAAATTAACTTCACATTCGCGTCCCCATTTTTCCCCTTTTAACTACTTCTCACTATCGCCAAACTTATTTTGCCATTGTTTGCCATAAGTTTCTCTCTGCAATTGCTTGTGTTATTTCACATCACCTATATCACCTGTCGGACTATTAATGATACATTATTCATTATCCATGATTGTGTTTAATAAATGAGTTTTCTTAATTCAATTTGTAGTCACATGGTGTCCTTTTGAGCTGAATATAGACAATCCCTATATCTAGAGTTTACCCTTCAGATCATCAGACTGGTTTACTGTTGGTTCATTCGTTATCATTACATCAGCATTACAAGATTCAATTAATAAAATCCTTCTTAGCTGAGGAAGGTTGGTGCCCTGGCGTTTTATTAACGAATGCAACATTAAATTAATTCCCCTACATGAGACAACACCACACCGACTGTATGCCAATGCAAAGGATGCATACAGTGCCACATCCCCTCCCTACCTAGGCATAGCTGCTTATTGCCTGGGGTTGTTAACACCTAGGTATGTTCCTCTTGTCCAGAGGCGGCCTGCGTCCACGAGGACAGTGAGCCAGTGGACTCAGAGCCAATGAGTCACTGCAAGACTGCTTTGAGAAAACAAACTGGAATGTCTTGTGTGAGCCACATGGGGAGGGCATCAACAGCCTGACAGAGTGTATCACAGAGTACATCAAATTCTGTGAACAGACCACACTGCCAACCCGGACTGTACGCTGCTTTTCCAACAGAAAGCTCTGGATCACCAGTGAACTAAAAAGTCTGCTGGTGAAAAGACAGCTGAAGATGCTGCACCTGGGCAAGGCTGCTGGCCCTGATGGCATTAGTTCTAGAGTCCTGAGGACTTGTGCCAGCCAGCTGTCCACGATCCTGGGACACCTCTTCTAAACCTAAGCCTGCAGAGAGTCCCGGTGTACTGTGGAAGATGTTATGCATGGTTCCTGTTCCGAAAAAGATGTCTCCATCAGGCCCCAACGACTATTGACCCATTGGCCTCACATCACTCATGATAAAGTTGATGGAGAGGCCGCTGCTCCTGGGTGAGAAGCTGCGAGTGATGGGAGTCGACACGCCCACAATCTTCTGGAGTACTGACTACCTAATAGACAGACTACAGTTTGTCCAACTGGGCAATGTTCTGTCTGAGAAAGTAGAACAGGAGGGGGGACAGGGGACTGTTTTGTCTCTTTTTCTCTTCACCTTGTACACCTCAAACTTCCAGTACAACCCCTCAGTATGCCACCTACAGAAGTTCTCCGATGACTCAACGGTGGTAGGGTGTATAATGGATGGACGAGAGGAGAAATATAGAGCAGTGGTGGATGATTTTGTGGAATAGTCTGGTAGAAATCACCTGCTGCTTAATGTGGCCAAGACCAAGGAGATAGTTATTGATTTCAGAAGGAACAGGACAACCAGACAACCACTGTGTATTCTGGGGGAGAATGTCACTGGTGGAGGATTACAAAAACCTCGGAGTGCACCTGGACAACAGACTGAACTGGAAAACTAATATCAACGTTGTTTACAAAAAGGGGATGCCCAGAATCAGATCATGAAGAACGTGTGCAGCAAGATGTTGGAAATCCTCTACCAGTTGTTATGCCCCAGACTAGGGGAACCAGGACACAACACAGAAGGGCTCCCCTCTTCCTCCCAGCTCCCAAGAAAGGCTGTTCACACCTTCACTGCAGTCTAGCAAGGTTTTTATTTATTTAACCAGGTAGCAATGGCATCGGGGAGGGCATGGCCAAAATAACAAACAAAAGGTTCCATTCTCTTGAATCTTACCTGTCCAAAATAAAATAAAATAAATGACAAAACTGTAATCCTCCCTAAGCAACAAAACAGGAGAAAAATCCGATGACCATAAATGGCTTCCCCCCCCCACAGNCACACACACACACACACACACACACACACACACACACACACACAACACACACACACCGCCTTGTGCCCAGGATGACACACAGCATCCAGGATACACCAAAACAAGTGCAACAAATCATAACACAGTCTGTTGTTGCCAGTGCACTCTTCTTTGCTGCAGTGTGCTGGGGTAGCAGCATCGGAGCTGGCGACACCAACAGACTGAACAAACTGATCAGGAAGGCCGGCTCTATTATTGGCTGCAAATTAGACACCATTGAGGAGGTGGTGGAGAGCACACTGGACAGGCTGTTCTCCATCATGGATAACCCTGAACATCCTCTTCACTACCTTGTGGACAGACAGTGGAGCTCCTTCTCCAATGGACTGCTCCAGCTCCACTGTCACAGGGACTGCTTCAAGAAATCATTCCTGCCACAAGCCATCATACTGTACAATAGTAACTTAAACAGTTAATCTACCATCCTCACAAACTCCAATATTTCAGTGTTACATAATATCTGAACTACTGCAATATTGCACATACTGTTTATTGTTTACATTTATTTATCATCTGCAACTGTTTGTTTGTTGTTTTTCTGGTACATAGTTTATAGCACTGGCTTACGCTCCTTCTCTGAGGAACTGCTGTAAATACTTGTTTATGTACTTAGTTATATTGTATTTTTATTACATAATTAAAATATTACATAATATGTATTACATATTAGAATACATATTATATAGCTAGATATTTAGTCATAGTTATATTTTTAGCAATTGCTGTTATTCTTGTTTATATATTTTGTTACATTGTTTAACAATTGCTATTTTTCTATGTTTATACACTTAGTTATATTTTAAGAATTGCTCTCAACCTTATTCTTCTTTGTTGTATGTATTTTGGGTTTGTCTGTATGTTTAAGCTGCTGCTGCAATGGAATAATTTCCCAAATTGGGATCAATAAAGTAACAGTGTTGCGGGGTTCTCCTTTAACTTATTCAAAAAAAATTGGAAAAACACAGGCGTAGTCAGAAAGATACTGGGTTGGTGTAACTTATTTGCTGGCCTCCCAAGGTGCAAACAGTGATATTTACAAAAAGGTGGAAAAACAGGTAAAAAGAAAATAGATCAAAATTCAAATAATGTTCCAAAAAAAGAGTTCTTCAATAACTCAACGATTTTTCCTCCAAAGGAAACACATTTCAGCACACAGTCTGGAGATCAAGCAGATGTTACAGTCGTATGAAAAAGTTTGGGCACCCCTGATCATTTTCAGGATTTTCCTTTATAAATCATTGGTTGTTCGAATCAGCAATTTCAGTTAAATATATCATATAGCAGACAAACACAGTGATATTTGAGAAGTGAAATGAAGTTTATAGGATTTACAGAAAGTGTGCAATAATTACTTAAACAAAAGTAGACGGGTGCATAAATTTGGGCACCCCAACAGAAAAATTACATCAATATTTAGTAGATCCTCCTTTTGCAGAAATAACAGCCTCTAAATGCTTCCTATAGCTTCTAATGAGGGTCTGGATTCTTGTTGAAGGTATTTTTGACCATTCTTCTTTATAAAACATCTCCAGTTCAGTCAGGTTTGATGGTTTCCGAGCATGGACAGCCCGCTTTAAATCACACCATAGATTTTCAATAATATTCAGGTCTGGGGACTGAGATGGCCATTCCAGAACGTTGTTCTTGTTCCTCTGCATGAATGCCTTAGTGGACTTTGAGCAATGTTTAGGGTCGTTGTCTTGTTGAAGTATCCAGCCCCGGCGCAACTTCAACTTTGTCACTGATTCTTGAACATTGTTCGCAAGAATCTGCTGATACTGACTGGAATCCATGCGACCTTCAACTTTAACAAGGTTGCCAGTTCCTGCACTGGCCACACAGCCCCACAGCATGATGGAACCACCACCAAATTTAACTGTGGGTAGCAAGTGTTTGTCTTGGAATGCTGTGTTCTTCTTCCGCCATGCATACCGCCCCTTGTTATGTCCAAATAACTCAATTTTAGTTTCATCAGTCCACAGCACCTTATTCCAAAATGAGGCTGGCTTGTCCAAATGTGCTTTAGCATACCTCAAACGACTCTGTTTGTGGCGTGTGTGCAGAAAAGGCTTCTGCCGCATTACTCTCCCATACAGCATCTCCTTGTGCAAAGTGCGCTGAATAGTTGAACGATGCACAGTGACACCGTCTGCAGCAAGATCATGTTGTAGGTCTTTGGAGCTGATCTGTGGGTTGAGTTTGACTGTTCTCACCATCCTTCGCCTCTGCTTATCTGAGACTTTTCTTGGCCTGCCACTCCGGGCCTTAACTTGAACTGTGCCTGTGGTCTTCCATTTTCTCACTATGTTCCTCACAGTGGAAACTGACAGCTGAAATCTCTGAGCCAGCTTTTTGTATCCTTCCCCGAAACCATGATGTTGCACAATCTTTGTTTTCAGGTCATTTGACAGTTGTTTTGAGGCTCCCATGTTGCCACTTTTCAGAGAAGATGCAAAGAGGAGAACAACTTGCAACTGGCCACCTTACATACCCTTTCTCATGATTGGCTTCACCTGTGTATGTAGGTCAAGGGTCAATGAGCTTACCAAACAAATTTTGAGTTCCAATAATTAGTGCTAAAGGTATTCAAATCAATAAAACAACAAGGGTGCCCAAATTTATGCACCTGCCTACTTTTGTTTAAGTAATAATTGCACACTTTCTGTAAATCCTATAAACTTCATTTCACTTCCCAAATATCACTGTGTTTTTCTGCTATATGATATATTTAACTGAAATTGCTAGTTTGAACAACCAATGATTTATAAAGGAAAATCTTGAAAATGATCAGGGGTGCCATCCATTCCACTGTACCTTCTCTGTTACCAAGACAAGACTGACTCATCCAGGACCAAGCAGCCTCCTTTTAAACCAGTTGCCCTACCACTAGGCTTGGTATACAGATAAATACCCCATAATCAGCATTTTTTTAACCATATCCATATTTATAGTCTCCCAAACTCCAAATATAAATAGAGCAAAAATAGTGTTTATTTTCATAAATGTTCCCCTTTAACCATCCATCCATCCATCCATCCATCCATCCATCCATCCATCCATCCATCCATCCATCCATCCATCCATCCATTCATCCATTCATCCATTCATTATCTCCCGCTTCATCCGGGGCCGGGTCGCGGGGGGAGCAGCCTGAGCAGGGATGCCCAAACTTCCTTCTCCCTGGACACTTCCTCCAGCTCTTCCGGGGGGACCCCGAGACGTTCCCAGGCCAGCCAAGCGACATAGTCGCGCCAGCGTGTCCTGGGTCTTCCTCGGGGCCTCCTCCCGGTGGGACATGCCTGGAACACCTCCCTTGGGAGGCGTCCAGGGGGCATCCGATAAAGATGCCCGTGCCACCTCAGCTGACTCCTCTCAATATGGAGGAGCAGCGACTCTACTCTGAGCTCCTCCCAGGTGACCGAGCTCCTCACCCTATCTCTAAGGGAGCGCCCTGCCACCCTGCGGAGCAAACTCATTTCAGCCACTTGTACCGGGACCTCGTTCTTTCGGTCCTGACCCAAAGTTCATGACTATAGGTGAGGGTAGGAACGTAGATTGACCAGTAAATCGAGAGCTTCACCTTTCGGCTCAGCTCCTTCTTCACCACGACAGACCGATACAGCGACCGCATTACTGCGGCCGCTGCACCGATCCACCTGTCAGTCTCACGCTCCATCCTTCCCTCACTCGTGAACAGGATCCCAAGATACTTAAACTCCTCCACTTGAGGCAGGGCGGTACAATGGCGGTGTGAATACACATGTGAATATACATATGAATAGAGGTACAGCTACCAAGTGTGCACCCATGGCCGCGCTACAGAAACGGAGGAGAAAAGGGGAATGGCTACGGGATATTTTAATTACTTTTTGGAAGACGGGGGAAAGTGAGCAGGGACTAGTGAATGAGAGCGTTTGCGTGCGTATGTGAGTGCGTATGTGTGTGAGCGTGCTGCCCACAGTCAGTGATGGAGCCGCTCCATCACAAACAGTCTAAGTTTAAGTCTAAGTCTAAGTCTAACTCCTCTTCTGTTTATTTTTTGATTAATACATTTATGTGTGTATGTCTGTAGCCGAGAGGGTTATTTTTCTGCTTTTTCTCAAAATGTAAGGAAGTTTCCCCTCATTTGTGTGGTGGAGGATGTCTGGACATATGATGCTAACTGTGAACAAATTCAGTTCTTATTACAGAATGATATATACATATATATGTGTGTGTATGCATATATGTGTGTGAATATATATTGTTTTATAGTATTTATATTTATAAATGTGCTACAGAAACCATGACCCAAATCCCTGCTAACAAGTGAAAAGAGGCAGCTTCTAAATTGTTTTCAAATTTTGTTTGAAATTATTTGTTAAACAGTCACATGACTATAAGTTCTCACTTGTTCCATTCATATGAATGAGTGGTGTTTGTTTGTGTTGCAGTCGTAACCAGCTGGCCTCTCTGCCAGCCTGTCTGTGTGGTTTACCTCTGAGAGTCCTCAACGCCAGCAACAACAAGCTGGTCAGCCTGCCAGAGACAATCGGACAGCTGCATAGCCTCATGGAGCTGGTAAATCTTTCACTATGTCACTGCATTACTGCATGTCCAGCCTCTTTTTCATTTTTTTTTTTTTTTTTTTTTTTACAAATTTCTCTTTACGTGTTGAAAGGCTGATACCCATGGATCAGAGACACAGAGCCACAAGACTTTTTTTTCTGCTACAGAGGGCTCCCACTTTGTGGCAATTTTACTTCACTGTGCATGCTGACATCGAACCTTTGGAGTTAATTCAGTAGTATGCAGTGGGTGGGAGATATTCACGGTTACAAATGTCCTCCACAGAGGACAAATTTGAACTACTGGTAGTCAGGAGGATATGCAAGATTGTAAAAAAGTTTGAACGTAATAGTTTTGACAATCTATGTCAAACAAAAGGGGTGGGTGGGACTTTTACATGTATTTATATGCTGTTACGAGAAACATACTGTATAGGCTGAGAAGTGTAACTGTTCAAACCAAAGAGCCTCAAATGACATTCAGTCATGAACAGTCGTGTGAGCTAGAGGAGCATATTGTCCTTATTGTAAAATATATCTTGTCATATGTATAACAATATAATCTTGTGTTTCGTATACTCAGAAAGAAATTCTTCTGATGACAGTTGTATATCATGTAAAGGTATATGGAGATGGGAAGACTACGAGAAAAAGTAAAAGTACTTCAGTTAAAATGTACTTCAATAAAAGTAAAAATAAGTCAGTTAAAATGCCTTTGAAAGAACATTCAATTTTGAACACGTACGCACGTACGTCACACACAACCTGTGTGTATACATGACCAACAATAAGTAAGTAACAATAAAGAGCTATGGACACTGTGGTGGGTGCAACAAGCAATATTAGGCTACAGGAATAAAATAGCTGTCACTTTAACAGCAGAATTAAACATCACAAAAGCAGACAAAGTAGGGCTGTACAATCTCAAGAGCAGCACCAGCAACAAACACACATATTAAAGAAAAGAGAGCTGCACAGTTTTTATGCACCACAAAGTCTTCAGTAGTCCCTCATACACAATGTATGCTGTGAGGTTTGGCTGTCAACAAACATTAAATTTGAATATATAATCTAATTATTTATTAAAAAAAGACATTAGATTGTGAAAATGAGTTGAAAAAAATAGCACTACTGTGATGGCTGTTCTTGCATGGGCCTGTGCTGCTGCACTGACTGCACTGTATGACAGACAAGTCACACAATAAAAATTTCTGTTATCCATGAATTTTTTGTTTGTTTTTTTTTTTTACCAGCAAAATCTGTTGGAATTGGACATACTTAAATCTCTCTGGATATAATGTACAGTGAAAAAAAATCCGGTGTAGGTCTTTGGTGCTAATTGCTGTTTTTGCAACATGTCTGATGATCGCCCCCTCTCTCCTTTCTGTGAATTCAGACTTTATTTCGACCAAACCATAGTGGTGATGTTGGAACAGTGAAGAATGAACCAAGAAGACTGTTGGCTTTCCCGAGAGCAAAATAGCTTTTGATTCTGGTTAAACAGAAAGGATATTACCCTTTAATAAAAAAGTCTGCCTCTGCAGGAATCCTCTCCATAATGTTGTCAGACACAGAGATTAACAATCAGAGCTTGGCAAAAACAGGCACTTTTAATGGACACACATGGATGGTGCGCAAATGCCCTGAGGGATTACATTGCAGCCTGTTTCATGGCAATGTCACCTTCATTTATTGAAAATATAATGTAGGTCAAGTTGATTTGAGTGAATAATTCAGGAACACATTAGAGGACATTATTTATTTTGTAATCTGTAGCCATGTAGATCTTTCAAAAGACATGTTTATGTCAAAAGAGGTTCAGATCCGCATTCCCCAAACACAGAAGAACTGCGAGTAAAAGGACTTTTATCGTCCAGTCCTAGTATGGTAATGAAATAAACATGAACTTTTGTCATATTTTAAGTTTTAACAGTGATTGAATTTAACCAAATAATGTAATGAAATCATAGGAATAAAAGTGATAGAATCACGCACAAGGTTTTGTAAGCTGAGCTAAGTTAATGAAAAACAATTTATGATCTTGGGTTTGGAATCCAGTGAATAATTTTCCACTAAGCCATACCCAAATGAGGAAGCCATTAACACACCTAAATGAGGAAGTCACATAGGCTGGGACTAGTGGGCTGTACAAAATCATGCAAAGGGCTGAAAACTCAGTGGAAAATTACCAAAAAAGGACATCACACAAAAAAGTTGCACATGAAATCTAACAGTTTGGTGTGCAAAAGGACGTGTGAAATAGAGAGGAGAGATTAAGAGAGAAGGGTATAAAATAGCCAAAAGAGAGAATGGGGTTCTTCTTCCTACATCTCTACAACATCAAGCCAGCTCAAAAGAAGTATGTGAGGAGCCTGACATTGCAAAGGAGGATTTAGAAAAACCTACAGTCAACTCAAGAGGACAGAGCACAGGAGGACTAAGTTCTTCTTCACTCACCCTGCGACAATAAGGATGGGAATTTGACGGGACTTTGGACAGAGTTGTGGGTTTCTTCTAGTATCCACACTTCTCCACGAAGAGATAGGTTGTACTGGCCAGATAAGCCATCTTTCTCCCTCTTTCAACTTCAATGATTTAGCTACAGCTTTTTATTAGTTATGTTTGTTGACTAATTGATTTTTCTACTAATAGATGTATTTGCTAATTGATTTTCCATTTTAGTCACTAAGATATTTAAATCAGAGCTGCTATGCTGTTTGCTTGCCCTTGATTTATGTGTGTGTGTGTGTGTGTATATCAGGGGTGGGACTTTAACGCATTAATTACGATTAATTAATTACAAAAAAAAACACGTCAAAAAAATTACCGTATTTAATCGCAGTTTGCACTCCAGACAACACGGAACGTTTGTAAGTACACGAGTTCCTGGTCCACCGATCACACTGATGCACAAGACATGTCAGAGCTAGGAGGCTAACAACAATTAACATAGAGGAATCCGATGAGAGTACATTGCTTGGACTAATGGAGGGCAAGTTTCATTTTAAAAAACTGTCTAATGGAAGCCTTGATAAGAGCGTGGTTTTGTGCAAATTGTGCAAAAAAGAATTTGCCTACCACCGAAGCACATCAAGCCTACGGTACCACCTGAATGCAAAGCATGTTGAAACCGCCGGAGCTGTTAGTGCTAGCAGTCCTGGTCCGAGAACGAGCAAGCGGTGCCGGCAACCCACACTGGAGCAAATGACTGGACTCAGGGCCAAAATTAGTAAGTCGACATCTGACAAACTCACAAATTCGCTGATGAAATGGATTGCTCTGGACTGTAGACCACTTTCGGTGGTAGAAGATAAGGGGTTAGAAAATGTGCTACAGATAGCAATGTCTGACACAACTTTTCAGCTGCCATGCAGAAAGACTATTTCGAGCAAAACCCAGCAGCTTTATGACATCGAAAAGCAAGCAAAACTGGATGCACTGCAGAAAGCCGAATTTGTGGCTCTGACTGGGGATCATTGGACCTCCGTAAGCAACTCTAATTACGTTGGTGTCACTGCACACATTGCTGATGTCACAGACGGAGAATGGCATCTTCAATCTTTTGCCCTGACTGTGCAGAAGACAAACACCAGACACTATGCTGAAAACTGTGAAAAATGTGGCTTCTTGTGGCAAATATTGTTATACCATTAAACTGCGATTAATTGAGATTAATTAATCACAAAGCCTCTAATTAATTAGATTAATTTTTTTAATCGAGTCCCACCCCTAATATATATATATTAGTGCTGTCAATCGATTAAAATATTTAATCGCGATTAATCTCATGAATGTCATAGTTAACTCGCGATTAATCGCAAATTAATCGCACATTTTTATCTATTCTAAATGTCCCATTAATTATCATTTTAATACTCTTATCAACATGGAAAAGTGGATAGGCTTGCTTTGTGCAAATATTTTTTATTGAAAACAACAATGTGTAGTGTTATATTTCACACTAACGTTCTCACTTTGAGCAGTCATTCACATTTGAAGCAAAATCTCACACAATCTAACACTGTCAATAAACAGATGACAACAAAATAAATCAAAACAGGATCAAAACAGGGTGATACAAGATAGAGTTACCAAGTGCACATCATTGTAAACTAGGACTCAGCCTATAGTGCAGTTAAACCATGGCTTAAACTTTCCTTTCTTAAGTTTCCTTTGAACATATAAGCAGTCAGACTATAATGCTCTTCTGTTTATTCACCAGAGGCATATCAACCCAGCCTCTTATTTGTCTCCAGAAAGAATGAACATTACCGGGCTATGGCTGCAGTAAGCTTCTTAGTTGCGGTATCCATATGCCTCTGTCGAAAGCCATCCATTGTCACCTGATTTCGACAAGGAGGCGGTGGAGAATTCGCATTCGCCGTATGTTTGGCCATCAAGTGGTATTTCAGACTGGATGTGCTACGGTGATAGCTCAGTTCACACCAACAATACACACGGATAACTTTGGTCTTGTCAGTCGATCCATCTGGCAACTTTTTGAAACTAAACTTTCCATTCAGAATCTGTTCGCATCTATTTCAGCGTTTTGCGCTTGACATCCACACAAACCAGTAGCCTACTCTTTTACAGCTAGCGAGCAGGCAAGACACCAAAGACGTGCGTGGGGCGTGCCTATTGTTTTGTTTCCGGTTTACAATCGGATCCTGTAGTTTTCCTAACGCTACTAGAAGTGGCCACAGCTTATAAAAAAACTAGTTTACTAGTTCACAAAGAGTGTTAATCGTGCGATAAAAACGCCGTTAAAATTGATTTGCATTAATACACAATATTTTTGACAGCACTAATATATATATGTTGTGACCTAGAAATATTTTGCAATGTCTAAGGTAATAGCAATGTATATATGTTATATATATGTTATATGTATAATATGCTCTTATTTAATTGTAGTACAAATTAAAATCTAAGTGCTGGACAATCCTTTATTTTTATAGTTCTCTGATGGTAGTAAAATGTAGTTGGTTGTGTGACTAACATCTTAAAAGTTCCTAAAGATTACTCTAGCCTAAAGAAATTAACAGGCCCTTGGGGCTTATCACTAGCAACTAAATTTCATCGTAGCACCATACCAAGTGCCCACATTATTTAGAGGACTAGCTGTCATCAGTGGGCATGGCTGATATCTTGTTCCTGTCTCAAGGCTATTCAGTACACTGTCAGAGTTTGCAGGGTGAGCCTCTCTGTTCCAGTGTAACCAGTCCACCTCACAGGCCCTCTCTGTCTGCTCCTCGAAGTTTTCAAACATTTGAGCTGAATGTGGCTCTGTAGTCACAACTGTGACTAAAATAGTTAAAACAGCAAAAAGACCTGACACACCCCACTGAAGGAAGGAACTGCTGAGGAAGAATTTCATTAACAGTGTAGGAAATGTATAAAACACTGCTGGAGGATCCACCATGAGCATTTTAGCATTTAGCCAAAACCCAGCAAACACGTAGGTGCGGTGGGTGGACAACAGCTTGAGGCAGCAGGGCTGCTAACGTTGGCTAGCTCAGCTTCTAGCTCCTTCATTGTGGAATCTATGGCAGTTTTATTTAGAAAAAAAAAAAGCCAATTTAGACAAACTTTCCTTAACTGTACATCTTCCTTCTTCCTCATTGTCTTCTCAAATTAACTTTGAAAAATGTCTTGTATTGGTAACGGCTGTCTGTGATGGTAACTTGCTACTAGGAAAGGGTCATGATTTTCAAATTTTAACATAGTCATGAAATTCTAAAAAATTAAATAGTTAATGTGACTTTTTTGTCTTAAAATGGTATTTTCCCTTTAACGGGTATTGGTGTGACATTCATCAGGCGTGATAGAAAGTAGATGACTTGCCACTGTAAAATAGTAGAAATTAGTCTAAACAGGCTAAATTAGTCTAAAGAAACCGGTTTGCAGCTGTAAAGCTAGCTGCCAGCATACCACAATAACTAGACTTAGACTCATATTCTCTCTCTTTCTCTCAGGTATCACATATGGACTTCTGTGTTATTCATGAATCACTCTGTGGTGCACAGTGCACATTATACATGTCTTAGGTATGCATCAATATGGTTTCGGCGTGATACTGTGTTCATGTACTTGTAACCAGAATCATAAAAGTACTCCAATACTACCGCACCAGATGTCACTTAAAGGGGACATGAAACACTTAGCAAAGTTTACAAAAATTAATGCAAGGTTTTCCACACTAAAACATTAGCCAATGCCTAACATTGTTAATAAGTTGTAAGAAAAGAAATTAACTCCTAAAGTTTATGTTGTCAAACAAGGGCGCAGCCATATTGTCTTGGCATAGAGCGTGATGTCACGAGGTTGGTTGGATTGAGGTCTTTCAATACTCCACTGGTGACAACAGTGACAAACTAGAACCACAAAGAAAGAAGAACTGCAAGGGAGGTCATTTTTGTATCTCTCCAGGCTGTAGCAATGAATTCTACAGAGTAAAAAACCCAAGGCAAGACTGTATATTTTCATGTTTTGCCACTAAAGCGGCAATCGGTTCTCCATCGCTGGCTAGCTGCTCTCAAACGCCAGAGCCCCTCTCTCAGTCCCGTGGCTACGGTTTGCAGCCAGCACTTTGTGAATGAGGACTACACTGACAAGAAGGCTTTTGAATCAGGTGCCCTGGTAACTCGTAAAACAAACAGGTTAAAGCCAGAAGCTGCTCTATCTGTGTGTGATTTTTCATCTTGCCGTGTTGGGTCCACAGACTGCCCGACACAGTCCGGCGGCAGCAATGAGGTGGCTGTGCGCTGTAAGGCAAGAGCACAATACCGTGCTGTTGTGGCAGAGCAGAGAGAGATAGGTTAGCTGGTGGAGATCACTAGTACTATGCACAACTGATCAAACTGTAGTCATACATTTGGGTCATTAAAACGGAAACTGGCTGCCGTCGCTAGAGCATGCACTGTCCTGTGCGTGTGCAGTTTGTGCGTGGACAACACCATCAGAACCATTACGTCGTCAGCCGTAGAGCCGCACGGCTAACAAAAAAAAAAAAAAAAATAAGCTTGCTATCTATAATATGATTTGCCTTTTATTCCTGCTAACACTGTAATTTAAATGGACCACAGATACAAGCAATACTTTTTTCCACTGATGACAGGCTTAATAAAATACTGTGGCATAGTTATTACATAATAACTATAATGATAATTTCACTTCATTTACTACAGTAATAAACATCAACAATCAATTCATATAATTAATAAAACACTCATTCAAGATTCTAGATTACTTTATTTTTCCCATACACATAAAAAACAGTTAAAAACTATTTTCAATCAATGTTAAATCTCTTGTGAAATTCACAGTTAGAGACCCACTCAGTCTGCTATCAGTGTGCACTGCCTCATTGTCTCAACCATCACATCATCTGCACGTAGTTGATTCCACACCATTCCTCAATGTTGGGGTGACAGGACGCCTCCAAGTACACAAAGTACCTGTAGTACCTGTATCATGTGAAAAAAAAAAAAAAAAAACACAGGTGCGCTTCCTCTGCATCCTAGAGGGATGAGACTGTGGTTAGCTAGCCTATGCTCTTTTTAGCTAGTAAGTTAGTTTGTTTACTACTGTGGCGCTAGCAAGGTAACGCCACAATAAACCTAACGTTACCACACTGGCAAACTTACTGGTGTGACATTAGCCAGCCGGTTCACTAGCTAGTTAGTGTGTGGCGTTACGCTACATGAGTTCGCTGTGGCATTACGGCTACACGAGTGAGCTAACTAGCCAGTGAGCTGGTTGGCTAATGACACGCTAGCAGGTTTACAATTGTGGCACACAAGTAACTTAGCATTATTAACCTGCAATCAACCAACCTTGTGACTTAGCTAATGACGCAAGAACAACATGGCGGCGCACTATAGCAAAAGTAGTTGATCAGCATGAACAAAAAACTCTAATTTTATGTAAAAACACTTTCCATCTTAAAAAAATCACAGATGTATTCCCACACACTTAATTCTGTGTGAAATTAATAAGAATCGGAGTGTTTCATGTCCCCTTTAACGACACTTTACGGCATTAACAGGCAGGTAGAGGAGGAATGATATTAGCAGCTAAGAATTATTCTAAGATAAGTGATAATGAATAAACTAGGGCAGACTGCAAGCTATGCTCTGCTCAATGTAGCTCCTTTAGCTAGTAATCTGATAAAACATCTAAAGAAACAACACAACACCAATTGTGGAAGGAGTTTGCTAATGTTAGTAGTGGGAAAGAGCAACAACCAGCTTTGCAGCAAATGCTGGAGAAGCCAGAGAAAATGTCCAGAGAGAAGCCACAGGCATTAAAAATAACAGAAGCTCTTACCCAGTACATTGCTTTTGATGACTAGCCAATGTCACTTACAGATAATATGGGATTTTGTTGTCTTCTCAGTGTACTGGAGCCACATGAGATTGTATGCATGAGATTCCCAGCGGTCACCACATCACTGAAACCGCATTACCAAACAGTCTCTCATCAAGCAGAAGAATGCTCTGGGAATGTTGTGGTCTGAATATAAGCTTCCCAACAATCGGTGCACACTTCTGGAAAAGACTCTGTTCTGGTTCCATTTGAGTTAATGCAAAAAGTGAGCTCCTCTGTTGCTTTGACATCTATTGTGATTTCTGCTACAACCAACCCAACAGTTAGTTACAACGGTTAGTTTGTGTGTGCGCGCATTTGCGTAGAGTATTAGAATTGTAATGTATTATTGTAATAATTTTTTACCAGTACTCAATATTGACTCACTACTCAGTACTCAAGCGTAAATGACATCTGTGCATCCCTATCGTAGACATATCACAGCATCCCCTGTTTATCTGGAGTGCCCCACAGACTAAAATATCTTTATCAACACAGGATGAAATGAGTCAACAAGTGCATGTTGTTTCTTGGAGTAATATAATATATTTTTAATCTTTTTTTTTTTTTTTTTTAAAAGACCCAATTTTTGATGCCATTAAACCTTCCCCAAATATACCTGTGTTATACGGTATTACCAGCTTATTAGAAATCACGCTGGAGACTTTGAGGGAGCCACTAATCACTGCTATACTGTTTCCTGCCACAGGGTGGCTACATTGCACATAATAATAGCAATAATAATAATAGTAGTAGTACATTGTTCTTATAAAGCGTTTTTCAGGGTACTCAAAGATGCTGCACAAAAAATAAATAAAAATAATGACTTCAGGTGTGAATTTCCAGCTTATGTCTATTACTGTTATTAACATGTTTTTATGTTAATTAATAATATAAGATATTCATAGACTTATAGCACCTTTCATACAAGAAATGTCGCTCAAAATGCTCTACAACCATGAAATTACATGCAGTGCTTCACATAAAAGTATACTTAAAATGAACATTATATGTTAGAAATGTAACATTGCACTTGAAGTGCACTGTAGCCAACTTGTGTCTACTTTTATGTGACACTCAAACACTTTCTCATTTACAGTGTAATTTCTTAGTTGTTAAGAATTTTGAGCTACACTTGTATTAGAAATGCAATTTTTTTTTTTGACTTCTGTTTCCTTTTTTTGACTTCCGTTTCTGGCGCCATCGCAAGTGGCAGCCCTTCCAGCAGCTCCATGTGTGTTGTGTGCTATTTTGTACTTTTTTGTACTTTTAGAGCTTTCAGTGCTCCTTTTTTGTCACTGATTAACCTCTATCCTATGGATATGGATTTTAACAAGCCCAAACGACAAGCCCACGACAAACATCCTGGATGCTAACATGGAGCTACCCGGCTTCAGCACAGTCAGGGCAGACACAGACAGAAAAGCCTGCAGGAAGAGAAAAGGAGGAGGACTCGCCATATACAGCTACACAAGGTGGTGTAATCCTGGGCATGTAAGCACCAAAATCTCCATCTGCTGCAGGGACATCGAACTTATGGCTCTAAGTTTGTGTCCTTATTTGCCCAGAGAGTTCGGACACGCCATTGTTGATATTGTTTACATCCCTCCGCGGGCTGACGTGGAGGTAGTGCGTGACGTCGTCCACTCCGCTGTTGCCAAACTACAAACACAGCATCCTGAGGCCATTGTGTTAATTTCTGGGGACTTTAATCACATGACTCTGGACACAACGCTACCTGCTTTCTTCCAGTATGTGGACTGTACCACCAGGGGAAATTGGATTATTGACCTACTGTATGCAAACGTAAAGGATGCATACAAGCACACCACAACCTGATTCTGCTTCAGCCTCACTACAAAACCAAGAGTGAGGGGGCTACCCACGACCGCATGCTCATTCAGGAAGTGGTCTCCTGAGGCAGAGCAGGCTCTGAGAGATTGCTTTGCAACTACAGACTGGGATGTACTGCAGCGGTCACACGGCGAGGACATTAAGGGAGCTGTGAACTGCACGACTGACTACATCAACTTCTGTATGGACGATGTTGTTCCCTTAAGGACTGTACGCTGCTGTGCTAACAACAACCCCAGGATCATGAGTGACATCAAGGGCCCTCTAAACCGGAAGAAGAGGGCTTTCAAGGACGGTGATCAGCAGGAGCTTAAGCGCGTGCAGAGGGAACTCATAGTCCAGCTCAGGGAGGCAAAGGAGCAGTACGGAAGAAAACTGGAGCAGAAGTTGCAGAACAACAGCATGAGGGAGGTGTGGGACCGGATGAAGATCATCACCGGCTGCAGCTCAAAGCGGGGTGCCACCATCGAAGGAGATGTGGAGAGAGGGAACCAGCTGAACGACTTCTTCAACAGGTTTGACCATTCCAACTCATTCGTACCTCACAGTAGTACTGCACCCCCCTCCCCACCCTCTGTTCTCTCTCTCCCTCTAGACTCCAGCACAGAGGAGACCATCCCCCCACCCAAGATCACAGCAGCCCAGGTGTGCGGGGAGCTGAGGAGGCTTCAACCCAGCAAGGCAGCGGGTCCAGATGGAGTATCCCCTCACCTACTGAAGGCCTGCGCGTTGGAGCCGGGAGACCCCCTACAGCACATCTTCAACTTGAGCCTGGAGCAAGGGAAGGTCCCTCAGCTGTGGAAAACATCCTGCATCATCCCAGTCCCAAAGAGACCAAAACCTGAGCAGCTGAATGACTTCAGGCCAGTCGCCCTGACATCACACGTGATGAAGACCATGGAGCAGCTGCTGCAACACCACCTGAGGCCACAGGTGCGCGATGCCCTTGACCCTTTGCAGTTTGCTTACCAGGCGAAGGTGGGAGTGGAGGACACCATTGTCTGCTTGGTACACTGACCCCTCTCCCACCTGGACAGGGGCAGTGGTGCAGTGAAGATTACATTTTTGGACTTCTCCAGCACCTTCAACACCATCCAGCCTCTGCTACCCAGAGATAAACTGACAGAGATGGAGTAGGCTCACACCTGGTGGTCTGGATTACTGACTATCTGACAGGCAGACCTCAGTATGTGAGACTGGGGGACTGCAGGTCTGACACCGTGGTTTGCAGCACAGGAGCACCGCAGGGGACCGTGCTCTTTCCAGTCCTGTTCACCCTGTACACATCGGACTTCCAACACAACTCAGAGTCCTGCCATGTGCAAAAGTTCGCAGATGACACTGCTATCATGGGCTGTATCAGGAGTGGACAGGAGGAGGAGTACAGGACACTGATCCAGGACTTTGTCACATGTTGCAACTCCAACCACTTGCACCTCAACACCACCAAGACCAGGGAGATGGTGGTGGACTTCAGGAGGCCCAGGTCTCATCCGGAGGGGACTGTGTGGAGATTGTACGGACCTATAAATACCTGGAAGTGCAGCTGGATGACAAAATGGACTGGACTGCCAACACAGATGCTCTGTGCAGGAGAGGACAGAGCCAACTGTACTTCTTCAGACGACTGGCGTCCTGCAGATGTTCTACCAGACTGTGGTAGCAAGTGCCCTCTTAAGGAGGGCTCTTAAGGAGGGCCCTCTTAAGGAGGGCACTTGCTACCTCAGTCTACGCAGCAGTGTGCTGGGGAGGCAGCATCAAAAAGAGGGACGCTACACGTCTGGACAAACTGGTGAGGAAGGTGGGCTCTGTTGTGGGCACAGAGCTGGACAGCCTGACATCTGTGGCAGAGCGACAGGTGCTGAGCAGGCTCCTGTCAATCATGGACAATCCACTGCATCCGCTGCACAGTGTCATCTCCAGGCAGAGAAGCAGCTTCAGTGACAGTCTGCTGTCACTGTCCTGCTCCATTGACAGACTGAAGAAGTCGTTCCTTCGTTTACCTGAAATTTTGTTTGCACTGGACATCTTTACTTTTAATTCTGTTTGCATTGGACATCTGTACTTTTAGTCCTATTGCACTGGACATGTGGACATTTTTACATTTTTTACCTTTAACTTTTAATTCTTTGCTTGCTGTGCTTTTAGATTATTTATTGCATGCCTTTTACTTAAAATTTGTGGAATGTGCTGGAACTTGTGAATCTATCTATCAATCTATCTATCTATCTACAAATAAAGTCTATTATTATTGTTGTTGTTGTCACACAACAAAAATGTGATACATGTTTGAGTTTTTTTCTTTGAGCAACTCCAGAAGCGGAATAACAAATGCTAATAACATCTATTAACAAAAAATATAAAACTAGAGTGCAAATGCAGTGGGTAGCCTAAGGTAAATAAAGAATAGTGCAAGGACATGACATTAATTCTCAGTCTATGAACCAAATGCATTGAAATAAACAATAAATTGTCTATGGCTAGCATTTATTTGATCAGACTTTCTTAAATTTGAATGGAATTTTCACTTGAATAATATTTGAAATAAAGTTCTGGTGTTGGGCTGTCGTATACTGAAATACATCTAGAAGCTTTAACATCTGTGAACATGAGTTGTGTTGTTGTTTTGCCCTCTGCAGGACATCAGCTGCAATGAGATCACGGCTCTTCCCAGTCACATTGGCAGACTCAAAGCCTTGCGAGAATTAAATGTACGACGAAACCTTCTCTGTGTCCTGCCAGAAGGTGAGTTTATGAAAAAAGTCTTCTTTTTAGGGGTTAATTTATCCCAAGTCACCAATGTTCTCCTTTTTTGTCAGAAACAACTTATCTGCTTTGGTGATTGTGGACAGTACAGATCGTTCTTATTATCCCCTAAAGCAGTGGTTCCCAACCTGGGGTGTGCGCCCCCCACTGGGGGTGCCAGAGTTCACAGGGGGTGCACACAGTTTTATCTGCTTTGAGGTTGTGAGGTTACCAAAATTATATTTGTGCACCTTAAATTTATAAAATCCCACTAACACACCCAATTGGAACCTGCTGTTTATTTTTGCAAATAAAAGTTTGTAATTAATTACTTTATTCTTTTAGTGCGTGTATGCAGGCAGGAGTTGGGGTTGGGGGCCTGGCTTGTCTTGGACACAGGCAGGGGGGGTTCAAGGAAAAAAGGTTGGGAACTGCTAGGTTTAATTGGAAAACTTTTTGTTGACTTTCGGAGTGTAATTTTTTTTTTTTTTTTTTTTTTGAACTTAATTTTTATTTACTTTAATACAATGACAAGTCCATTTCCCTTCATGTACACATTTTTCCTTATTTTACAGCTGCGCATTATCATAACTTTTACAGTCAAGAATCAGCAGGCATACAACAAAAACAAAAGCTGAGGAGGGATAAATGAAAAATAAATAATAATTAATAATTATATGGGTAAAAGGAAAGAAAAAAGAAAAGAAAGAAAGAGAGAGAAAAAAAAAAAAAAAACACTCTACAGATGATATGACATAATGGAGTGTATAAATTTGGTACCTGGCTATGAAGCTTATGCCACAAACTTATTGTGTTAGCAGAGCCATAACAGGCTTCCATCGTTTAATAAAAATAGGTTTTTGAAGTCTCAATGAGTACGTAATTTGCTCCATCTGGTAGATGTCCCATATTTTCTGAATCCACACATTGTAAGTGGGAGGGTCTGGCTTTAGCCATCTGATGGTTATGCATTTTAGTGCTGCTGTAAGCAAAATATTAAGAAGGTATTTCGCATCTCTCCTTTCCAGACCCTCTGGGATTGCTCCTAATAATGTTATTATAGGGGTTTGTGGAATGTTTCGTTTGAAAACCTCTCTGAGAGCATCAAAAACTTCTTTCCAGAATAGACTCAATTTGGGACATAGCCAGAATATATGGGTATGGTTGGCATTCTCAGTATCACAGTTTCTCCAACATGAATTACGATAAGCTGGTCCCATCTTAGATGTTATAGCTGGTGTTCTAAAATATCTGGTGACTACTTTCCATTTGAATTCCCTCCATGTATTGGAGTTTGTGGCAAGATGCGCTTCAGTACATATCTCCTTCCAAGTGTCCACTGATATGTTTCTGTTTGTCTCCACCTCCCATCTCTGTCTTATATGTTCAGAATTATATGCATTGGGTATTAATAAAAATATATTGTATAATTTACTTATTATTTTCCTGTCTTCGTGACTTATTTGTGTTATGAGAAACCTTTCTATAGAAGTAGGTCTTATCAGTTTTCCCCATTCTTTATGTGCCGTCAGAAAAGATCTCAGCTGTAGATATCTAAAGAAGTCTGTCCTGGGAAGATCAAATTCATTTTTCAACTGTGTGAATGTTTTCAATTGACCATCTTTGACTAACTGGTATAAATATTTAAGTCCACAGTCTGACCACTTCTTAAAACCAGAGTCCATATTGTTAGGAGTGAAGGTCCTCATAAGTCCAATATTTGCTAAAGGTGAAAGCGCCTCTGGCAGCCCAGAGGCTGACTGTATTTTCTTCCAAATTCTTAAAGTGTTTTTTGTCCATTCAGCCATTTCTTTTACAGGGCTGTCTAGAAAGGCCAAATTTTCCAGAGGCTCTGGACACATACTTTTCTCAATAATCGTGTAAAAGTACCATTTTGGATCCAGACTATGAGTGGCCTCATCTGTGCGGCCCAAAAGTAATATCTTAAGTTTGGAAGTTTAAGCCCCCATCTGGTTTCAGTGACTGTAAGGTTTTAAGTCTAATTCTAGGGCGTTTTTTCTGCCATATAAATTTTGATAACATTTTGTCAAGGTCATCAAAAGTTCTTTTAAGAATTTCTACAGGTAGCATCTGAAATAAATATAATAGTCTGGGCAACACATTCATACGGACACTTTCTACACGTCCCAGTAGTGAAAGTGGAAGTAAGGACCATCTTTCTAAATCATTGCTAATGTGCCGGATTAATTTATTGTAATTTGCTTCACGCAAGTTATGTAGGGATTGGGGTATGTAGATACCAAGGTATTTGATGCCTTCTCGAGGCCACTTAAAGCCACTGTGCAACTTAACACTTTCTGGGACCAGACTGTTCACATCCATAGCCTCTGTTTTATCTACATTAACTTTATATCCGGAGTAATATCCATACTCAGAGATGAGTTTCTTAAGACATGGTATAGTGGATGTAGGTTCTCTTAAATACAGTAATACGTCGTCCGCATATAGTGATATTTTGTGTTCTTCTCTGTTTATTATAATTCCTTTTATGTTATTATCATCTCTAATGAGCTGGGCTAGTGGTTCAATGCTAATAGCGAACAACAAAGGTGACAAAGAGCAGCCTTGTCTGCATCCTCGTTCTAGTGCGAATCTCTCTGATCTGTACCCGTTAACCCTAACAGCTGCTTGTGGGGATGAGTAGAGTGTTTCTATCCAATCTATAAAATTGGGGCCAAATTTGAACCTTTTTAATGTTTGAAGTAGATATTTCCAGGACACCCGATCAAACGCCTTTTGTGCATCTAATGATATGATTACTGACTCTAATTTCTTGTCTTTCTGATGGGTAATTATGTTTAATAAACGTCTTACGTTATCTCCATAATATCGTCCAGAGATGAACCCCGTTTGATCAGGGTGGATGATTTGGGTCATTATCTTGTTGACACGTCTAGCTAGAATTGCTGTCAGTATGCGCAAGTCTCCATTCAGCAAAGATATTGGCCTATAAGACTGACAGTTGGTGGGGTCTTTGCCCTGTTTATGGATTACTACTATGGTTGCCTCAGTCCACGATGGTGCCATTGTTTTGGACTCTCGGGCATATCTATATGCCTTTAGCAACAGGGGTGTCAGCAGGTCTTGAAAGGTTTTGTAAAATTCGTTGACGAATCCGTCCGGGCCTGGACTTTTGCCATTCTTAAGTGATGATATCACCTGTTTTATCTCAATTTCCTGAATTGGCTTATCTAATTCTTCAGCTGATGAGTTTGGCAATTCAGTTAAATGTATATGTTTTCGATACTCCAATAATTTTGTGTCGTCCTCACATGTATCTGCATTCTTGTATAATGATTTATAGAATTCTGCAAAGGCCCCTGCTATTTCGTTCGGTTTTGTGGTCATATCTGCTTGTGATTTTATTCTTTGTACAATATTTGAGGATTGTTGCTTTCTCAGTCTATAAGCCAATAATCTGCTTGCCCTGTTTCCATATTCATAATATTTCTGATTTGTGAATCTTAAGCTTCCCTCAATCTTTTCCGATAAGAGGCTATTAAGCTGTCTACGTGTTGCATTTAGATCATTGGTGATACTAGTGGTTGCTGATTGTTTGTGTTTGTGTTCCAACTCTTTTATTTTGTCTTCCAATTCTCGCTGTTTTGCCTCCCTCTCTCTTTTCCTTGTAGACGAGAACGAGATAATACGGCCCCTGAGATATGCTTTTGCACAGTCCCATAGTATTAGGGGGTTCGTCTCTGGTGAGGCATTGGTGTCTAGATAGGTCTTGAATTCTTCCAAGATGAAGGAAGTAAATTTTTTATCATTAAGGAGAGATGTGTTAAGCCTCCATTGTTTAGTTGTTGGCCTATGTCCTATATCCCATTCTACTAAAACAGGTGCATGGTCAGAGAGAGTGATAGGCAATATCTCAATGTCTGTTATCCTATGTAAGTCTGCTGTTGGGGTGAAGAAATAGTCTATCCTAGAATAGGATGAATGTCTGTTGGAGTAGAAGGTGAAGTCTTTATCTCTCGGAAACTTATTTCTCAATACATCCACCATACCTGCTTCTGTAATTTGATATTTTAGCATTTTACTCATTTTGGATAGGGGGGCTTTAGAGGGTGGTTGTCGATCCATCAGCTGAGAGATTACACAATTAAAATCTCCTCCCATCAGACGTAAACCAGTACTGTACTTTAATATTGTATTAAACAATGTCTTAATAAATCCGGGCTCATCTTCATTGGGAGCGTATACATTTATTAAGGTCACTTCTATGCCGTCAATTACTCCATTAACTAAAATATATCTCCCCTCTGTATCTTTATACAGCAAGGTTTTTATAAAATTAATTTGTCGGTGTATAAGGATGGAAACTCCCCTCTTTCTCCCTGAGCAGTGAGAAGAATAGTATACTTTATCTGCCCATGATTTTAACTTCTCGTGTTCCACGTCAGACAAGTGCGTTTCCTGTAGAAAAGCTATCTGGCAGTTAAATTGTTTCAGCTGTTTTAGAATTTTCTTTTTCTTAATTGGACCACGAAGACCCCTTACATTATAACTTATAATTTTTAATTTAACCATTACTCACAGAGCTTAAGGAGTGGGGATGGAGGCAAACATATTGTATAGACCATGTCTCATTATATAGGTTTTATGGAGTGTAATCAGGTAATACAGCCAAAAAGAGTGGATACAACTAAGGGAACATCCACAGCTGCATAAGGGTTTTTTAAATTCAACTAATAAAATAATGGTATGGGTGAAAAAAGGGAGTGACTTTGTTGTTATTATCGTTGGGATCCCTGAAGAACATAGGGACCAGAACAAGAACACAGAACCTGTTATAACTGTAGTTAACAAATATGACAGTGCTTGGGACCATGTCCCTAACTGCTAAGCAAGCAGCAAAAGTGCACAGACTAGATTGGGATTGACTGTGCATTGGGTGCGCTAAGACAAAGAAAGAAGAAAATAAAAAGAAAGTGATCATCATTCACTCGGGCTCCTGCAGAAAGTAAATTTCTCAAGTCAAACAGCTTTTTACAGCAATATAAACATGAATTCTTATATAATCAGTCTCTGAAAACAAATCAAAATTATAGTCTGGTATTTAAGTAGGATTAACGGTAACTAATGAAGAAGGAGAAACTACTGCATCCTTATATCACTCATGCAGCATATTAATTAAGTGAAATATAGTTTCCGTCCAGCATGAACTTTCACCCGTGGACCGGTATGATAACAGAAATGAAGACAACAACAGAGCAAAAACACATCACGTCAGATGAGGGTCACTCGTCTTCATCATAACCGGCTTTCATCGTCTTTATCACATATGTAAGGATATACTCAGCCTTCTGTCTCTGGTGTTGGCAGGATGTTTCTCACATAATCCATTGCCTTCTGGAGGTCCACAAACTCCTTGTCCTCATTCCGGTGCGTGATTCGAAGTCTGGCCGGGTACAGTAGGCTGTAGCGGATCTCTTTCCGACCTCGTAGTGCTTTCCGTACATCCGTAAAAGCGACTCTAGCCTTGGCAACGCTGGCGGTGTAATCGGGGAGTATGGCAATGCGACGTCCATTATAAGACAGCGGTGCTCCGTCTCGGGCCTTCCGTAGGATCTCCACGGCGTCTCCATCATAATGTAGCTTCACGATAATCACCCATGGCTTGTCTCGATCTCCCTGCTGCCTGGTGGCCAGTGCGCGGTGTGAGCGGTCCACCTTTACATCTCGGTCCAGCTGGAGGACTTCCCTGAGGATTTTAGCGACCGTTTTAGGTGAGCTGGAGTTTGGCTGCTCTTCTATGCCTACTATCCTGATGTTGCCTCGTCTCATCCTCCCCTCCATGTCTTCACACCGGTCTTTGAGAGTTGCTACCTGATTTTTGAGGCTGGACACCGTGGCTTGTAGCGTAGTTACTTCGTCGGACCATGTTGATAATCCGCCCTTCATGTCCTGTATGTCAGTTTTAATGTGGTCGAGTTCTTCCCGCATTGCTTTCGTATTATTGGCGACCTCGGACCTCATTCCTTGCAGTTCCAGCTTAATTGCATTAAAGTCATCCGACAGGGCACTTTTGAGTTCATTCCTTATAATTTTAGAAAGCTCTCCTTTCAGAGAGGTTAAAACCTCTTCTTTAATACCTGTAGCGGTCATGTCTGAGCTTTCTGTCCTGGTGGGTGAGGGCTGGTTAGACATAGCCGGCGCGTTCTGCCTCGTGATTCTCGTAGTGTTACCGTTTGTCCGTGAGCTGTTAGCATTAGCTTGGCCACCGTACTTAAATTTGTGGAGCTTTTCTGCCATTTGCGCCAACGTTTTGCGTTTCCCTCCGTCGCTCTCCTCTCTATGCTGCCTCACCTAATCGTTTGAGCTGGATTTCACATATACTTAGCTGTTTTATGGAAAAAAAAAGTATTGATTCTGCAGGAGCTCTGAAAATTCTTCCTACTCCATGTCGTGCTCACGAGCGCCCCCTTTCGGAGTGTAATTTATGTACATTCTCTTTAGCTGGGATTTAAATCAAACAAGCCCTTTCTGTTCATAGTTTTCAGTTAATCTCACTTTACCTTTGTAAATGGTATTCTATAGAAAGGGGTTGTGCAGAAACACTTCAGGAAAGCACTCAAACTGGACCTTCATCAAGACTGCAAAAAGACACAGAACAGAGGGAAAAGAAAGGGACCATAAACAGAACAGCATTGTCATCCCTCACATTGCTGGAGTATCTGAAAAATTCAGAAAGATTTTCAACAAATACCAAATCCCTGTTCACTTCAAGCCCAGGAACACCTTGAGGCAGAAACTTGTCCACCCTAAGGACAAAACACCCAGACACAAGCAGAGCAATGCAGTTTATGCAGTGCAATGCAGCGAGGAATGCACAGACTTGTACATTGGGGAAACCATGCGCTTTACAAGCCCATGGCACAACACAGTGGAGCCAACACCTCAGGTGAAGACTCAGCAGTCCACCTACATCTCAAGGACAAGGGAAATTTCTTTGAGGACAATAATGTACATATTTTGGCCCGGGAATACCGATGGTTTGAAAGAGGAGTGAAAGAAGCCATCCATGTCAGACTGGAAAGACCATCACTGAACAGAGGAGGTTGTCTAAGACACCCCTTTGGAAGTACTTAGAAGTACCATGACCTGGATGAATGAGAATCTTCACAGATGTACAAGAATACAAACAAATTAGTAACCTTATACACAATATTATCTCTAAAACACCAATAAATAAAGGTAACTGACATAAACCAAAGTAAGCTGGTACTTTCAAGTATGTAAATGTATGTAATAAACACAATTTACACATGCACAGATGCTACAACTGGCCAACATTAATGCATCTATGAACGGCGGACAACAACTCAGCCATCATCAGAAACATATTAAAACTTACAAAATAGTTACATAAACATGTGAATATAATTGTAAATACCTCATAACTTAGAGATGAATCCAATTTGATGGACTTTAATGTATTAATAAGATTACTGCACTGAGATGATTCCTCTCTGAGCACATGAGACAAGGAACTTCCTATTTAAACTTCGTGGTGTTGTGCACTTTTACCTTTGCGATTTTACCTCACTTCCTCTTCATCACAGCTAACTGCAGTGACCACTAGCTGGTGCTGGAGTACACACACAGAGTCATCATCAACTCTTCTACATTGAGGTTTCTGTGACACAGTAGCTGAATGTGTCTGTGGTTGTATACTCTGTCCTGAGATGAATAACCTGCTCAGAAGACCTAAGCTATTCAGATGGTATGGTTCACCTAGTAGAATTTAGAATTCTAAACAACCACATGGAAGCCAGTCTCCAGGAGGTGCATGCGCAAATTCCATGCTGGTGCTGGGTAGCAATTATCTTTAGTGATCCTCTGACTTTTTATCTAGTGCCATCATCATGTCGATTTTTTAATTTGCCCAATACTTCGGTTTATGACCAAATAAACATTTTCAAGATGGTGCCGCAGCTTGTTACAGCAGCTCCAGCCATTTTACTTTGTATTAGTGTGCTTTTGTATGGATATACAACTGGTGAGACTAGAGATTTGTTTTGTTTTTTTTACTTTGTGAATACACTCATCAACTTCAGGAGATCCACTGAACTTCGGGTCTATTGTTTACACTCTGGAACAGCTGATTGTGCTGAGCAACACGAACGTACCCCCAGTGGAAAGACTGGAGATCCCCAAGGAAATAAGGAGAAGGAGAAGAGGATGTAGAGCTGGGGCCAAGTGCTGGGACAAGGAAAGACGGTTCTAATTATCCATACTGTCTCTTATTATGGGAAACGTGAGATCTCTCCCAAATAAGATGGAAGAGCTAACAGTGCTAATCAGACTGCAGACAGACTATGCCCCACCAGAGACAATAGAAAACTGGACGTACCGTATGCCAAACTAAGGATGCTTACAGCTCATCACCTCTTCCCTCACTGGGCCGTTCCGATCACAGCCTGGTTTATCTGCTCCCTGCATACATACCTGTGGTGAATAAACAACCACCAACCATCAGGCATGCAAGAAGATGGTCAGAGGAGTCCAGCATGGCACTGAGGGACTGCTTTGACACCACAAACTGGGATGTGTTGTGCAGTCCACATGGGGAGGACACTGACAGTTTAACAATCTGCATTACGGACTACATTAACTTCTGTGTGGGAAACACTGTGCCTACAAAGAAGGTACAGTGTTTCCCAAACAACAAACCCTGGGTGTCCCTGGAACTGAAAATCCTACTGAATGAGAAGAAGAGGGTCTTCAGATCAGGGGACAAAGATGAGCTGAGGAGGGTGCAGAGGGAGCTGAAGGAGGAGCTAATTTCCCACCTGATGAAGACCTTGGAGAGGATTATACTGAACTACCTCCGTCACCTGGTGAGCTGCAAGCTGGACACCCTACATTTTGCATATCGTCCAGGCATCTGCATGGAGGATGTTGCCATTTACCTGCTCCATCGATCTCTTTCTCATCTGGAGCATACTGGAAGCACGGTGAGGGTCATGTTTTTCGACTTCTCCAGTGCTTTAAACATGATTCAGCCATCACTAGGTAGACTGGCATAGACTGCCACGTGTGGATCATCGACTACCTCACCAACAGACCACAGCACGTGAGGATTTCTGATGTGGTAGTTTGCAGCACGGGGCTCCACAGGGGACAGTGTTCTTCCCTTTCCTCTTCACCCTCTACACATCGGACTTCAGACACAACACAGACAGCTGCCACATCAAGAAGTTCTCAGATGATACAGCCACCATTGGACGCGTATCACAGGGGAACAGACTGGAATACAGGGAGGTTGTAACCAACTTTGTTAACTGGTGTGGATTGACCCATCTGCACATAAATGCCAGCAAGACGAAGGAGATGGTGATTGATTTCTGAAAAAAGATACCACAGACTATACCAGTGAACATCCAGGGCTTGGACATTGAGATCGTGGGGGATTACAGATACCTAGGTATTCACCTCAACAACGAAGTGGACTGGACAAATAACACAGGTACAGGAGGGACCAAAGCCGTCTGCACCTACTAAGAAGACTGAAGTCCTTTGGAGTATGTAGGATACTGTTGAAAACTTTTAATGACTCTGGTGGCACCTGCAGTTTTCCATGCGGTCTGCTGGGGCAAGAAAAGACTTAACAAAATGATCAGGAGAAATGGCTCTGTCCTGGACTGCCCTCTGGACACCATTGAAGAGGTGGGTGAGAGGAGGATGTTAGCCAGGGTAACATTGATCAGGGATAACCCATCCCACCCCCTGCATGAGACAGTAGGGGGCTTAATCACCTCTTTCTGACTGCTGCATCCAGTCTGTAAGAAATAATGCTACCACAGGTCCTTCTTTCCAACAGCTGTCAGACTCCAGCATCATGTAATGTAGCACTGTGTTGATGCAATCTTTTTCAATTCAGCATTATAAACCCACTTTTGTTTTGCACTACTGTTGTCAATACTAATATATGCTCACATTATCCATCATCAAGTGCAATTTCTAAGTTGCATATTTCTCTCAACTGTGCAATAACACTATTATCCATATTGACAACAGTAATTTTATTTGTATTTATTGTGCATATACTACGTAGTCCTGGTATTTCTCAAGTGCAGTAGTATTTCTCAGGTGCAGTAGAATCTCTCAAGTGCAATTAAACAGTTTTCTAATGAGAATATTAGAAATAGTACTTTTTAATGGCAGTAGAATTTTTATGACATTTACAATTTTTTTATAATTTATACATAGCTGTTTTTCTGTTTTGTACCCTGTATAGTTTTTTATTTTGTACTCTTTATGCCACTGTGCCAAAGTCTTATCCTAAATACCTGCAAAGCTAATGACCTTCCCAGCGGCCTCAGCTAGGCTTTGTGTTATCTGCTAATTAGCAAACTGTATTAGAATGCTAACACACTAAACTAAGCTCACAGCACCACTGTGCCAAATACAACTCCACATAGCCACTTGTGCGGTTCTAGAAATGTAGTTGTGTTTTTCGGATACTTTAAATCTTCTATCAGTATTTTTGTGTGGGTGCAAAAATACATTTTGCCTGTGTCTTTCTGACAGAGCACTTTGAATTTAAGCATTTGTCCTCAGTGACCTCACTTAAGGAGTGACTTGTTTTCCAACATAGTACAGTCTAGGATATGTGTATAGTAACTAAAGAAATGCTTCCTGGTGTTGGCACTCCCTCCATCATAGCTGCTCAGCTGACATTATTACCACTTACAGGGCCTTTTAATTATGAGAGACTGTCAGGAAGAGTCTGTAATGATTGCTTTGTCAGAACGGATGGGCTCTTCAGTGATGCATCATTTCCTTATTGATATTTTTCCCATTAATCATTTAGTATTTACCATTTTACCACTACCAGTTCAAAATCAAAAAATCAATTATCTTTAATTGTCATTGCACAGGTACAATGAAATTGAGGTAGAACTCTCATATCAGTGCTTTTTAAAGGACTGATGTGAGAGGACTCATATATATCCATGAGGAAAATTAAAAAAAGACTATTCCAGGAGTATTTATATGTGTTTGGCATTGTTCATTGCAGTAATGGCTCTGGGGTAAAAACTGTTCTGGAGTCTGTTTGTTTTGCTACTGATGGTCCTGAACCGCCTCCCTGAGGGTAGCAATTCAAAGAAGTGATGGTCAGGATGGGATGAGTCTTTGAAGATGCTTTGGGCCCTCTTTAGGCAGCGGCTGTTGTATATTTCCTCCAGGGAAGGGAGAGGACGTCCACAGATTTTTGGGCGGTGTTAATCACCCTCTGGAGTCCTTTCCTTTCGGCAGCAGTGCAGCTGCTGAACCACAGTGTGATGCCGTAACTCAGTACCGACTCAATGGAGCTCCGGTAAAACGACACCAGCAGTCTGTCTGCGAGGCTGTTTTTCCTGAGTATCCTTAGGAAATACAACCTCTGTTGAGCCTTATTTTGTATTGCTTTTGAATTTACTGACCAAGTGAGGTCCTCCATGATGTGGGTGCCCAGGAATCTGAAGTCTGAAACCCTCTCCACACGGTCTCCATTTATGCATACTGGTTGAGTGTCTGGTTTGTTTCTCCTGAAATCAATGGTCAGTTCTTTGGTTTTGGATGTGTTAAGAATCAGGTTGTTCTCTGCACACCATGCTACCATCCGCTGGATCTCCTCCCTGTATGCTGTCTCATCTCCTCTTGTTATCAGCCCCACAACAGTAGTGTCGTCAGCAAACTTGATGATGGCATTACTTGGGTAGATGGAAGTACAGTCATTTGTGTAGAGAGCGTACAGTAGGGGGCTCAGCACACAGCCCAGTGGGGAGCCACTGCTGAGCTTCAATGCTGAGGAGAGATGGGGATCTACTCTGACTCTCTGGGGGCAATTTGACAGGAAGTCTTTGATTCAGTAGCAGATGTGTTGTGAGAGTCCCAAGTCCTGAAGTTTTGTCACCAGCCTGTTTGGAATGATGGTGTTAAAAGCAGAACTGAAATCAAGGAACAGCATCCTAACGTAGTTCCCCCTTTGTTCTAGATGTGACAGTGTTGTATGAAGAGCTGTGGCTATGGCATCCTCTGTAGACTGGTTTCTTCTGTAGGCAAATTGATGTGTGTCGAATGTGGACGGCAGGCTTCTAGTGATGTGATTCCGGACCAGTTTCTCAAAGCACTTCATGATGGTGGGTGTAAGAGCCACTGGACGGTAATCGTTGAGACAGCTTATGGTGGTTTTCTTTGGTATGGGAATGATTGTAGAGGACTTCAGACAGGGTGGGATTATGCACTGGGAAAGGGACTGGTTGAATACCTCACTGAAGACACCAGCCAATTGGTCTGCGCTGTCCCTCAGCACCCTCCCCGTCACACCATCCGGCCCAGCAGCTTTCCTTGGGTTCACCACCTGCAGCATGCTCCTCACCTCATGTTCCTGCACTGTGAGGAATGTGGCTGCTGGGGGCTGGATGTTGTAGTGTGTCTGCCCCAGGTGACTTGACCTCGAAGCGGCCAAAGAAATGCTTAAGTTCCTCCACCAACTGAGCGTCACCATCGGCCACCTGGAGGTTGCTGGACTTAAAATTGGTGATGTGTTGCACCCCTTGCCATACCTGTCGTGGTTTGTTGCTGTTCAGATGCTCCTCTATCTTCCTTTTGTATGCTGTCTTGGCCACCCCGATGCCTCTTTTTAGGTTGGTTCTGGCCATGCTGTATAGAGCCACATCTCCAGCCCTGAAAGTGATGTTCCGCTCTTTCAGCAATATTTGGACTTGCTTTGTCATCCATGGCTTCTGGTTTGGAAACACCCGAATACGCCTATCCACTGTGTGTGTGTCAGTTTCAACACAGTGTTTGATGTAACAGAGTATGGTGGAGGCATACTCTTCCAGATCCTGGTGCCTAAAAATGTTCCAGTTGGTGTTTTCAAAACAGTCCTGCAGCTGCTTTGAGGCACCATTTGGCCATGTTGTAACCGTCTTTATGGTGGGTTTTTAGGGTGTTTTTTTTCCTGAGGGGGGTGTATGCTGGTTTCAGAAACAGGGACATATGGTCAGATGAGCCCAGGTGAGGTAGCTGTGTAGTTCTATAGCCCTGTTTTATGTTTGTGTAGACTTTGTCCAGAGTGTTGCCCCCCCTGGTGGCACATTTGATGACAACTTTCAAATCAGCTTGGTTAAAATCGCCTGCAATGATATGCACTGCATCTGGATATCTGTTGGAGGCTGATGGTGTTATACAAGTGACTGAGGGCCTGGCTAACATTAGCATCCGGTGGTATATACACAGCCTTCACTATGACAACGGTAAACTCCCACGGGAGGTAAGATGATCTGCATCTAATCGTTAGGTATTCCAAGTCAGAGGAGCAGTGACTATCGATGATGGTATTGTTGGTACACCAGTTATTGTCCACATACAGGCATACTCCCCCTCCCTTCTTCTTACCGGAGTTGCTGTTTCTGTCTTGGCGATGGGCTCTGCGGCCTGCTAGCTAGATAGCTGTGTCGGGTACAGAAGAGATTAGCCAGGTAATCAGCAGAATACAGCATTCCCAGATGAGTCTGTTTGTAGCGATCTGAAGCTTGAGTTCGTCCATCTTGTTTGCGATGGATCTGGCGTTAGACAGGTAGATGCTGGGAAGTGGCAGTTTGTGTGGATGTCTCCTTAGTTGTACAAAGATACCAGCCCGACAGCCCCACTTCTGCCTCCTCTCTCTGTGCCGTCTCTGCCTCCTTCCTGTGGGGATGGTAGTCCACGCAGAGCCTGGGGACCTGGTGATCTCCACCGGTATTCCATGCGTATGAATAAAGTCATTACTTACTGAGTGTTCGCATTTTAATCCAATATTGAGGAGATCCTGACAACTGTAAAAAGGGTGCGCATGGCTAACTGTATGGGTGAAAAGCAAAAACCACACATACAACACAAACGAAACAAACGAAAAACACCGAAGGGGAGAGCTCAGAGCCACTGCATCAGAGTGCACCACCATTTTCAAGACAGGAGCAGTAAGCAGGTCCCAGCAGTTCAAAACTGAGTGTTATTTAATTAGAAAAGCAGCAGATTGTTCATTTCATTGGCTAGAAACATTTTTGTTGATCCATTTTCTGTTAGTAAAACTCATCAACTAACCAATTAGTCAAATTATCTTGTTGCACTATTTTTGGGTATGACATTCATCTCTTGTAATCAGCTTGGATTCCTACAATTACAGTGCATTCTCACCACTATATATGTGATTAGCATCCATGTCCTGGCGTCACTCACTGTTTTTTGGCCTCCACTCTGCCAGGAAGACCAAATGATAAAAAGAGTAAGGGTACAGACGGGGTTCAAGTTCCATGTCGGCCACCTCGCAAGGAGAATCAGCAATAATCTGTCCTTTTGTATCAGATTTGCTGCTCCATTATTATCATCTTGTTACCCACTTGAATATATTACTTACACATTAAGTAGGTGATAGAGAAATGCACTGAATTTTATTTGAATGATAGTTAGCAAATTGCTTAAAACCTGTACAACATTTTAATGGAACCATTAAAAAATGACTATAGACCCACTGTGAAAATACATACTCTCTCTGCCTCAGTGTTGGTGTTGTCTCTCCAGCCAGCCTAGCTGGGTCACTGTGGCTCACTCCACAGAGGTTTATTTTTAACCTTTTGGCAGAGAAGAGCAGAGAGAGCTCAGATGGTTTATGAGGGTCAGCTCTCTCTTTCTCTGCTGCATTCTGAGTTTTAATAGGTAAAGTGCTCACTGCTGTGTGAGTCAGCAGTTCTGTAGCAAATCATCCATACACTGAATCAGGCATTGTCTGACCATTTTAGTTTGAAATTGAATGTCATTATCTCACCCAAACTGATTGCTGCATAATACAATGATGTTTTTCTAAACTGAATATCTCAGAGCTTTGGACAGTTTGCGAATAGATATCCATAAATATGCTCAGAAATCAGAGATAAAGAGACACTACCGTATTTTCTGGAATATAAGTCGCTCCGGAGTATAAATCGCAACAGTCAAAAATGTGTCATGAAAAGCAAAGCCCAGGGCTCTCAAGTCTCACGCATTGGGCGTGAGACACACGCGTTTCAAACCATTAACACGCTCACACACCACACCTTGTATTTGTAAATACTAATAATAAAAATTAGTAATACATTCTAAATACTAAATTAAAATAATAATAAATTACCAGGATAACGGCCACCAAGTTGCACCGCTATTTTTTATAAGAGTGGAACAGGTAGAGGAATTAGTGATGTGTCGGTCGCAAATTTACGTGTCATTTATTAGATCAGAATTGAAATCTTCATCCTTGGTGTCGCTCCTGAGCAACTCCGCCAACTCCGGAGGAAGATGAAGCAATGCCTCCTTTTCTGCGAGGATGTCGTCAGACTCAGCATCAGTTCCAGTTATTCCAGCCTTTCTGAATCCCGACAGGATGATTTCGGTTGTCACTGAAGTCCATGCTTTGTCGATCCTTTCTCTGCGACACTTCAGCCCATGGGGATGTCAAACGTGAGGGGGACCTCGTCCATGTTGATAATATGATCAGGTGACACGTTGTGTTCAGTTACCTGCTTTTTAACAAACCCACAGAAACTGTCGACCTTAGACTGGAAGTCTGCTGGCAGATTCTGACACACCGATGTCCGTGCTCTGATGGAGAGGCGGTTGCGTTGCATGAAGCGGTAACACCAAGAAGGCCCGCCTGCAAAGTCATTTAAATTCATCTCCTTGGTAACTGCCTGGGCGTTGTTTTTTTCATTGCAGCAAGAGAAACCTCTGCTTTTCGCCAGTCCCTCACAAGTTTCTCACTCACTCCAAACTTTTGTTCTGCTGCACGATTACCGTTTTCGGCTGCATATTTTACTACCTGCAGTTTGTAACCTGCAGTATAGATTTTTCTTTTTAGTGGCATTTTGTTTGTGTTCAGGCTTTCTCAGTTGTCTTTTTTTCAGGTAATTTGTGGTGCAGCAGTGGTACAGGTGCAGCATATAGTTGTCACAAGCCTAGAGCGCCCTCACATAGCTGTAGACGGTAATCCGTAAACTGTGACCTCGCCTGACTATAAGTCGCAGGACCAGCCAAACTATGAAAAAAAGTGCCACTTATAGTCCAGAAAATACGGTACTCATAACTTATCATGTGGCCTCACAATCATTAGATTTGTTTTATCAGTGTCAGTGCATTCCAAAGAAGAAGCTGTCATGCCAACGAAGATGTGTAATTACTCTGCTAAAAGCCGATAAAAACAAGCAAAGAGACCTGGGGGTTGAAGAGGTTAATCAATGCGGCATGTGTGAAATTGCATCAGTATTACAGTTGCAATCAAAATTATTCAACCCCCACTGTATATAAGGCTTATTGGCAAAATATACAATTTCTCAGCTGTTTGCAATAAACAATTTACACAAGATGTTTAAGTAGTTCAATGAAAATGAAACTAATATTACAAGGGTTTTGATCCAAATTCAATACAAAATGCTACTTTTAATGACTACTGCAGTCTCAAAATTATTGTACCCCTTCATGACAAGCTTCTTCAGTACTGAGAAGAGCACCCTTTTGCACCCTGACCTGCTGCAAACGTGATGCATAGCCAGACACCAGCTTCTGACAGCATTCCCAAGGAATCTTAGCCCATTCCTCATGGGCAATGGCCTCCAGTTTAGTAACATTGGGTGTGCATTTTGCAACTGCAGTGTTTCCTCTAGGATTTTTTTTTGCAGCGGTGGCAGGCTCTCTGGGGAGCCGTGGCGGCATAAACAAATGACACTTGACTGCAGATTTTACTTTTACAACCTATTTATTGAATGGCCAGTTGAAAATTGCTTTTTAAAGGCTGAATGTTAAAATAAAAAAATAAATAAATAAATAAAACTAAAAAATAAATAACAATAAAAACAATAAATAATAAATTCTTGATGGGGCTGTAATCCACTCGGTAAAGTTGACAGCCTGCCTCAATGAATGGCCGCTTCCTCGTTCCTCTTTTTGGTGCCTGCTTATGCTGCCGACATAAGCAGCAGAACATTCCTATAGGAGTAAAGTGGCGTTATTGATAATTGCTCTTACAATGGAAATACACTGAATTTATTTATTTTTTTTATTTATTAAACAGAAATATTGACATGTATATTATACAAAAAAATAAGAAAGGAAAAAAGGTTGATCAACAGTCACCATTATCAGTGTGGTAGAGCCATGAGTGGAAGTGGCTATTTTTTTTTCAACCCTGATAGCCTGTGCTTCCCTTTATGTTTTTCTCCTCTACTCTCTCTCTCCTGCACCATCACTTTGCTGTCCTGCTCCTTCACTCGGCTCTTCCCTTGCTGTACTCTGCTCTCCTTCACTTTGTTCCACTGCTCCTCCCTGTCTAATGTTACTTGTCTGATGTGATTACATAAAACATTAACGTTAGATAATTTACACTCACATCACATGTGATTACAAGTGTGGACACAATTTTTTTCCTAACCATCATCATTTATGAGTAAAACGCTAATGATACCTGACTAGCATCATCTGTATCTATATCTATATCTACAACTATATAGATATAGATATATATTTTATTGCTGTCAAAAATACAGTGGTGAAAAAAGTTTTCGGACACCCCATGCTTCAAGTGCAATTTCTTTTAGTACAGTCACAGCCAAAATACTAAACAAATCCTAAAAAAGCAATTAAAAACTAAAAATTGATTGGTTCCGTAAAAATACAAAAGAAATTTGAGTAGTGGGTCATTTTGGTACCAGTGATCCACTTATTAAAAGACACAAGTTTTGTTGCCGTGCTTCATGTCTATATAAAGCCAGCACATTTGAAAGTTCTTCAGAGATTAAAAATGGCTAAAACAAGGAACCTAACGCAGGAAACACGCCTGAAGATACAGATTCTCAGCCAGGAAGGGCACAAATGCCGCCAGATAGCCAGGAAGATGCAGATGCAGTCCTTCAGCAGTTGGATACACTATACACTCTATACACTCTGCAGAAATACAGACAAACCAACAGCTTGGAAGACAAAAAAAGATCTGGGCGTCCAAGGGTTTCTTCAGCAAGAAATGGCCGCATCCTGATCCGCATGTGCAGTGAAAACCACCTAATGACATCACAGGAGCTTCATCAGCAGTGGTCAAACCAAACTAGTGTCCAGTGTTCCACCTGCACTGTACGTGGCCGACTTTTTGGCTTAAGGTCCTACAAGGCTGTCAAGAAGCCCCTGATCAATGAGAGACAGAGGTTAGCCCGGCGTCGTTGGGTCCAAGCACACAAGAAGTGGACAGCCAGGAACTGGAAGAAGATTCTGTGGTCAGATGAGTTCAGTTTCCAGCTTTATCTTCCTCCTGCTACTGTGAGGATACGCAGAAGGCCAGGCAAAGTATTATCTCCAGCATGTACAGTATCTACTGTCAAGCATAGTGGAGTCAGTATCATGGTTTGGGGATGCATGAGTGCTGCTGGTGTTGGTCATGTCAATGTCTGTGATGACACATTGAACTCTGCCAAGTATTTTGCCATTCTCGAAACCCACATGCTCCCTTCTGCACGTGCACTGTTCCGTCGAGGTCAAAACTGGATGTTTCAACAAGATAATGCCCCTTGCCACACATCCACAGCCAGTAGAACTTGGCTGCAGGAGCACAGTATCCAGGTCTTAGAGTGGCCAGCTCAATCCCTGGACATGAGCCCCATTGAAAATGGTGAATTATCAAAAGGTCTGTTTCAAAGCGTAAACCAAAGAATTTAGAAGAAAAAAAGCAGTATTTCAAGAAGAATGGGACAAGATTATCCCTCAACAGTGTGAAAAGCTCATGGGGAGCATGCCAGCCAGGATTAGAGCTCTACTGCGTGCTAATGGCAAGACTACTAAATATAATGATGTTATGGTTTATTTATTTTTTGTTTTGTTTTGAACACATTCTCTGGTATTTGTTGACTCTGACGGCGACAATGTTGAGACCTGCCATATGTCAAGAATTTAGTTTTGTTAGTTTTTCTTGTAAACAATAAACAAAAAAAAATATCATTTGTATTTGTTTGTGTCTGTCTAATGCAGCCACACCTTTTGAAACACAAAAAAGATTTTTCCACAAATATTTCATGATAATATTTGAGAGATTTATCGAGATTAACGCTTTTTGTGACCTAGTGAACTTGTAGTTTTTTATAAGTTGTGGCCACTGCTAGTAACTTAAGAAAAACTACAGGATCTTGTTGTAAACCGGAAACAAAACAATAGGCACGCCCCACGCACTTCGTGGTCTTTGGTCTTGCCTGCTCGCTAGCTGTAAAAAAGTAGGCTACCGGTTTGTGTGGATGTCAAGCGCGAAACACCGCAATGGATGCGAACAAGATTTTGAATGGAAAGTTTAGTTTCAAAAAGTTGCCAGATGGATCGACTGATAAGACCAAAGTTATCTGTTTGTATTGCCAGTGTGAATTGAATTATCACTGTAGCACATCCAGTCTGAAATACCACTTGATGACCGAACACACGGCTAATGCGAATTCTCTGCCGCCTCCTTGTCAAAACCAGGCGACAATGGATGGCTTTCGACAGAGGCATATGGGTGCTATCTGTTCAAAGGAAACTTAAGAAAGGAAAGTTTAAGCCATGGTTTAATTGCACCATAGGAAGTCCTAGTTTACAATGATGTGCACTTTATCTTTATCTTGGATTACCCTGTTGTGATTCCGTAGAAAGGGTTGTTGAAGGGGCTTTTTTGTAACCAAGTATTTATTTTTTTGTCATCTGTTTATTGACAGTGTAAAATTGTGTGAGATTTTACTTCAAATGTGAATGACTGTTCAAAGTGAGAATGTTAGTGTGAAATATAACACTACACGTTGTTTTCAATAAAAAACATTTGCACAAAGCAAGCCTATCCACTTTTCCATGTTGATAACAGTATTAAAGTGATAATTCAAGGGACATTCAGAATAGATAAAAATGTGCGATTAATTTGTGATTAATTGCGAGTTAACTATGACATTCATGAGATTAATCGTGATTAAATATTTTAATCGATTGACGGCACTATATTAGCAGGGAGAACAGACCATGGTGGGGGTGTGAGCAGTCACTGATGATGTTTCTGACATGGGACATGCAGCATTTAGGTACAATGTCCTGGATGGAGGCGAGAGATGTCCCAATGATTTTCTCCGCTGTCCTCACCACTCTCCTCACATTCTTCCAGTCAGTGGCACTGCAGCCTCCACACCACACAGAGATGCAGCTGGATGCATTTTTCGTACATCCACAGTCATCCAGGGTTTTTGGTTGGCCCGGGTGATGATGTTCCTCATGGTGCTGATGTCATCCATGCATTTGTTGATGTAGGCTGACACAGGCATGGCATACTCATCTATGTTGGTGTGATCATAGTAAGAGGCAGCTTCCTTGAACATGTTCCAGTTAGTGCAAAACAGTCCTGTATTGCCTCCATAGCCCCCTCAGACCACACCCTCACCTGCCTCACTGTAGGTTTTTCTCTGATCAGCAGGGGCTTGTATGCAGGAATTCACATAACAGACAAATGGTCTGAAGAGCCAAGGTGGGGGCAGGCGGCTGCTCTGAATGCATCTTTGATGTTTGTGTAAGCCTTGTTTAGTGTGTTCACTCCCATGGTTGCACAATCCACATGCTGGTGGAAATGTGAGAGAACTGTCTTCATGTTGGCCAGGTCAAAATCCCCAGCAGCAATGAAAAAGCCCTCAGTGTGAGCGTATTGAAACTCACTGATAGTCCGGTAGAGAACACACAAGCACACATAGCCTCCTTTGTGTTAGTGCTAGGGGGGAAATACACAGCAGTGATGGAAACTAAAGTAAATTCTCTGGGCAGATAGAATGATAGAAAGCATTATTACTGCTGAGTGCGCAGCCCCTATTGGCACGGAATGTAGCTAGCCCCTCGATGCTAACAGGAATTGATGAGTTGAGCCGTTTTGATTTAGTTCCAACTGCAGATGATCTGATTTGTTCTCCAGGGAGCGAACGTTGCACTCCACCATGAAACAAGGGCAGTGATACATTGTTAACTCTTAAGCCAGTCTTCAACAAGGAGGATTTTTTTCCCTGAAATGATGCTGGCTGGATGTTCACTTTGGCTCTCAGATCAGTGTCACTCATCTGAATTTGGTATTTCCAAAAATGCTGTATGGATGCATAATCTTGTACATAAAACAGTCGATAGCTAACACGACCTGTCAGTGACTTTGCTGTCAACGATAATGTATGGCAGTGGTGTCATCTGGGCTGGGCATTTGGGACTGTAGCCCCCAAAATTTTTTCTTTACCCATAATAATTATCCACAGTCCACTTTGAGCGGTTTGTCACTATATAATGGCAGTGTTGAAATTTTGTACGTTCTGTAAACACAATAGAGGCCACACCAATCAGACAGCATTTACAGGTATATGCATGGAAATATTTGTTTCTTATTGGCTGACAGGTCTGTCAGTTCTTCAGTTGATGGTTTTACCACCAAATGTTAGCTCAGTCTGCCAGTCAAAACGAGAAGAAGGTAAAGTTTGAATTTTATGGCAACTCAGACTAAAAACACAAGTAAATTGAAATGTTAGCAATTCAAATGGCAAAATGTTGTGACAGAGAATGTTGGGCCAAATTTGTTGTTGTGACTTGTGTCTAGAGAGTGAAAGTGTGGTGTGAATTTAGTGTAAAAGAATGTATATCCATATTTTTAAGCAATATGTAGCCCCTCACTAGGGTTGGGTACCGAAATTCGGTTCCAAGTAGGAACCGAATCAAAAACGGCGGGCCCCGGGTACCCATAAAAAATATTTACTTTCAGTTCTGCTTATCGGTTCTTGGACGCACTTTTAACCTTTTTTACAATGGCTGCGTGTCTGCCAGGACCTGTCTGCCAGGAGTCAGGGCCTGTCTGTTACGCATTCACGCTGACTTCAACACGCCGGAGAAAAAAGAAAAACACTGGAAAAACAAGAGTAGTAGTAGTCAAAGGACTACATCCTTTCTCAGTCGTCGAGTCTCCGTCATTCAGGTAAGTTAAATAATGTTACGTCGCCTATTTCCATCATAAATCCTGTGGCAAAAATGCCATATTTTGTATTGTGTAGGCTACGTTTCCCTGCAAATGTCAATGACATATCAATTATAAAACGAATGACCTTGTTCAGAATTAAATCAAAACAAATCTATAGAATAGAATAAACACAATACAGGCATTCTCTATTCATTTAGAATATTTTCAACTCTTGCAATTATGTATTTCTACCACTGCCACACTGTATTACTGATTTCCTAACAACAAAACAATGTGATTTAGGTAGGAAATGAATGAGGTTTAAGTTTGTAGAATAAAATAAAAGATTTGATGCTAGAAAACTTGTATAGTAACAGTTACTGTTATGTTGAATCTTTCTTTGCAGGGAGATGACCAGGGCCCTGAACGCGAGCAGCTGTTTACCTTATTGCTGCTCAGACATGACTTGACTTGTGTGCAGAATGTACAGTGCACCATGGGATGCACTTTAATTTTTATTTCACAGTTTATTTCTCAGGGATATTTACTGATTGTAAGCAGCTGTTATTTACTGAATACACTTTATTTCTTGATGTTTATTTGCTGTTTTGCAGTCAATTCAATGCAGTTTAGTATTTTAGCACTAATGCTGCTCAGACAGGATTTTATTTTTGTTTACCATTTTCTTAAAAGGTAAACAAATAAAGTTACTTTTGTTAAATAAACATTTGACCTTCTATTTTTTTTTACTATTTTGGAATCGAAATAAGGAATCGTTAGGAACCGGAATCAATAAGTAGAACCGGAATCGGAATCGGATTCATAAAAATCCTAACGATACCCATCCCTATCTCTCACATGCAAGAAAAAAATGCATTGAAACGATGTATTGAGAAGTATGTTTCTAAAAGTTTTTTAATTGAGAAGAATCTAGGCTCAGCCCCTCATGGTTAGCAGTCCAGCCAACGCCCCTGATGTATGGCACTGATTCGTGTTCTGTTCGACTGTAGAAGTAAAGATTTCACAGAGTGCACAGTGACATTTCCTACACAGGCTTGTAGGTGGAACAGGGTCAGTAAACCTTTGGGTTTAATGTTGCACTCACCAACCCTCCTCAGCTCAGAAGGATTTTATTTTTTATTTCTTTTTTTTTTAAATTATTTTTTGGGGCTTTTTAGCCTTTATGATAGAGACAGCTGAAGGTAGGACAGGAAAGGGGGCAGAGAGAGAGAGGGGATGACACGCAGCAAATGAGCCGCAGGTGGGAGTTGAGCCTGCGGCCACTGCAGAGGACTGACAGCCTCAATACATGGGGCACGCATCCTACCAACTGAGCTATAGGGGCGCCCCTATTTATTATTTCTTTTAATGCTGATTTAATAATAATTGATGAATTAACGGTAGATTAGTCTGATAATCTGAAGCATAAACTCTCGATACAGTGATTGTCTATTTCCAGCTCAAAAGGACAACGTCTGACAACGACTGAAAAGTATCATTTATTTGACACAATAATGGATATGAATAATGAATAATAAATAGAATGAGTTTGGCAATAGTGAGATGTAATTTTGAGGAAAAATGACGCGAATGTATTGTTAATTTCTTGAATGAATGGCTAAGCAAGTCTAATGAGAATTGAGATTGTTATCGCCTACGACACCAACCCTTTGTTAAAAACTACATGAAAAAGTCTGCTTTTGTGCCAGTGATGCTCCGGTGACGGACTGTCCCGAACTGACGCGAAGTGGTCCCCAGGCTGTTGCTCGTGTCTCCGGTCTACTCTGCGGTCCAACAGGGGAAGCCAGTCGAACCGTGATGCTTAGCCAGTCTTGGACAGAGATGTTTCAGGGGTCTCAACCTCCGGTGTTGGCAGCAGGCGAGGAGCGGCTTACAGATGGTTATTTGACCCAGACAGATGAGTTGAGGCTGGCTACAGGACTTCGGTCCAAAGAGGTTGGCTACTGTATGGCAAAACCTTTTAGGTTAATAATAAAATTGAGAGTACTTTCGATGGCTGGTTGAAAATATCTACAAAAATATTATTATGTGATTAGGCTTTGACTTTGAAAAAGTTATGCGGCTTAACGTGTCCAGTAAAAATTGAAGTTACATGAAGATTTGAAAAAGAACTAGAGAAACCGTTTTTCTCAAGAGACGAGTAAAACAACTAGACGTAAAGTAAAATGAAGAACAATTGGACTGAGAGGCATGAAAAAATAACATGAACTGAGAGACGAAATACAACTGAGAGAGCGCTGAGGTCTGCGGGGCATATCTCTTTGACGCTCTGGGGCATGCTTGTGACCACTAGACCTTCACGCCCTTAGAATGATTTAGGATGAGCGCTGTGATTTCATCCAATAGAGAGAAAACATTAACTAATCTGCTTCTCACTCAACATTGTTCACAACATGTAGGTTTCCACCGATCTACATATCTCAGACACGTCTTGTTGATTGATGATAACATTCTTCAATACTAAGAATGGCTATGGCGGAGACTTAAAGAGTCTCTTTTTTTGCAAAATTACAAATCAGGGACTCCATGACTAAAACATCAATACAAAAAAAAAAAAAAAAACTAGCACAAACTAAAGAGGCAATACATATTTTATTTCTAATGAGAGAATGAAGTTGATATGAAGAAAAACATTGAGACTCTCGTGTGATAACAATTAAAAACCTCTGAAAATAACATTTGCATTGTTTTGTGTGATGGGAAGTGTGTATGTGTTTGTGTGTTTGTGTGCAGTCCACTGTAATTCAGCAACAGCTGTTAATTCTCACTAGACATGTAGCTCATATATGTTTAATGGACCCCAGAATATTTCAAAGTTGAATTATGACTCTTGTAATTAACTGCTCCGACCTGCCTGGTAGAGCCACAACATGTACTGTGGATGGCATGACATCATTATACACCAAGTTGACTACACATACTGGACCTCTATCATGTACAGTATGCAGTTTTGAAACAAGCCCTGCATACTAAGCTTTATCAAACCATCAGAAACTCACACAAGTTAAATTGGGCAATATAAAATCTTTTACTTTTCTTAAAGACTCACTATAAACCAACAAAATACTTGCTAGCCTAACAACATTAAGGACACAAATAACAAATTCTCTGTTCAAAAACCTGCTGCGGTTGTTAATGTACTGTATAATATTGTGTCCAGTCCTCAAATATAATACGACCCCCACTTTTTTAAATGTAATTGCCAAAGAAAACTATCTTGTATTTGGGCTAATGCAGTAAATCAACTCAAATATTGTATGTTCTCAGATTTAAAGCAAAGCTGAAAACTCACCAGAAGAAGATAACAATAGGTGTTTAACTAACAGATCTCTATGCTTGTGTGTGTGTGTGTGTGTGTGTGTGTGTGTGTGTGTGTGTGTGTGTGCTCTTCATACAGACCTGGCTGATCTTCCTCTGGTGAAGTTTGACTTCTCCTGTAACAAGGTGTCAACCATCCCAGTGTGTTACAGGAAGATGAAACAACTCCAGGCCCTCCAGTTAGAAAACAACCCACTCCAGAGTCCACCTGCACAAGTAGGTGCATGCGCACACACACACAAACTCACACACACACCTTAACCCTAGCCTTCATCCTATAACGTAATGATTTACATTAGGGGGAAACTGCATTTTGGGGGATTGGGGGGGGGGGGGGGTCAGTATCTTGCCCAAGGATCCTTCGGCATGTGGACTGCCAAAGCCAGTGATCGAACCAACCTCTTGATCGGTGGTCAACTGCTCTACCTCCTGAGCTACAATGTAATGTAACACAGTATATTTTATTGATGTGGAATCATTAGCTTACTATGATAAGCACATTACAGATAACTGGACTGCCTGTAACTGTGTAACTAACCAGTCAGAGTCTTCACTCTACACTTTGAATCGGCACACTCAGACAGATTCTGTAAAGATACCTATATATTGTTAGAAACACATCATAAACCACAAATAACAACACACTCTGACCAGACACCATGGCTATTAAAACAGTAACATGGGAGGACTGATGTAGCTAGCTCTGCTATTTTCATATGTAGTTAAGTTAACCATTCAGAAATGTTTGTGGAAAAGTGTTCATTGTTCTCATGTGCAATTTTTTACACAATTTCCATATATATATATATATATATATATATATATATTAACATTTTAGATATTGATTTTAACAATGTACAGCAGCTCTAATTTACATACGCTTCAGCTACCTGCAGTAGACTGGATGGGAATCACATGATAACTGATGATTTGATGCTGGAAAGTTTTACTTACAATATCAATAGTATCACAAAATAATATGTCAACACAGTGGTGCTATACCTGATAAGATGTCAATTACACAGTGCATCATAGTTTATTAGAGAGTGGATATGAAACTGTATGTACTACCCTGCATCGTCTCAAACGCTGAGGAACAAGACACTCCAGGAATGTTAAAGACCAGCTGAAATAAATATGTGTTCAGTTACTTAGCAGTCAGCTTAATGTCTGTGTGAACAGAGATTGAGATCGTAGAAGAGAGAACAGTTGGTTTTTCACTTCATGCTAATTTTAATTTTTCTTTTCTTTTTCAGATCTGTTTAAAGGGTAAAATTCACATATTCAAGTATCTGAGCATTGAGGCATGTCGCAGTGAGAAGATGCCTGACTCTCTGTACCTTCCTGTCATGGAAAGACTCAACCTATCACAACCCACCACCGGCAGGTCAATTATTGTATACAACTTATCATGGGAAGACACCACCTCCTCCCTATCTTCTTTTTTTCCTTTTTATTATTTATTTATTTATTTATTCTTCTTCTTATTATTATTTTTTTTTTTTTGGGGGGGGGGGGGTATTATGTAGGAGCACAATAAGCTCCTACATATTACATACATTTACATGTATGTATTATATATGTGACCAGCCACGAGAAAATGTGAGAAATCCAGCCTGAAAGATTCTCACCTAACAGGGGAGCCAGGTAACACAGTGCTGTTCATTGCATTTACATAAGTCCAACCCCCTAACCATTGTTCAAACTATTGTAGTAGTTTGAACAATGGTTATCAAATGGAATTGGAAGTTATTTTGTGACAAAAAAAACCCTGAATAAAAATGAATAACATGAAAGGTTATGAAGGAGCAAATGTAGATACTTATTTCTAATATTAGATAAAATAAAATAAATTCTGTCATAAATTCTGCGGTGCAGTGGGATGGATCAGTCTGTTGCTGAATGAGTCAAGTCAACTTTATTGTCAATGCTGCTATATGTACAGGACATTAACAGAGGCCGGGACTTGATGATCATAAACTCCACGAGGGTCTTGACACCAAGCATTCCTGATACAAACACAGACCTCGCCGCCGCGGGTCTAACCTCCTTCAATGAGGGCTCTGTCTGCTCGGTAGCATGTTAGCCGGTCCAGCTGGATGGGGGAGTCCGGTATGCTGTTATTGAGCCATGTTTCCGTAAAAACGAAAACACAGCACTCTCTCACGGTCTGGTGGGTCGATCTCAGAAGGTGTATATAGTCCAGTTTGTTGTCCAAGGAGCGTACATTGGCGAGTACAATAGATGGTATAGCTGGCTTGTGTGGATTCACCGCTAGCCTGTCCCGGATACCCCGCGCTTTCCCCGCTTCCGCCTGATCTCGCACTGCCTGCAGCGCTTCCTCTGCGGGTGCACTGCAGTAGTCGGGGTCGGTGTCGAAATGGGCCACCAGAGTAGGCTGAGGTCAAGTAACTCCTTAGCGCGTACCGGGTTTAATTTGCAGACTGCTCTGGGACAAACAAGCGCAACGAAAACATTATCACCACACCCCCAACTAGGACCGAGAGTTTTGTCCTCTAAAACAACCCAAATTCAAATACAAAGTTTATGGTTTTAAGGCCCCCAATACTGTAATTTGAAAGATGGAGTGGCTTCTTCATGATTTCAACTTCCATATTCTGCAAAAAAACGAAAATCACCAATTTTTTTTTTTTAAATCAATTTTTCTTTGTTCACAACTTGCGCTGGGCCGACTTGTTGCTGATTTTCTTGGATGTTTTACCCTTTTATTGCTTTCATAAATCAATCATGGTCAATAAAATTTGGCTTTTTTAACACAAAAATTTATTGGAAAAAACTCAAAGTCAAAGTGGAAACAGATTTCTACAAAGTAATGAAAAGAAAATTATATAAATGAAAATAATTGTTTGCATAATTATTCACCCCCTTCAAGTCAGTATTTTGTAAATGCACCTTTGGCTGCAATCACAGCAGTGAGTCTGTGTGGATAAGTTCAGTCTTGTACATCTGCCCACTGCAATTTTGCTCCATTCTTCTTTGCAAAACTGCTCAAGCTCTGTCAGGTTGCGAGGGTATCGGGCATGAACAGCCCTTTTCAAGTCCAGCCACAAATTCTCTATAGGATTGAGGTCTGGGCTTTGACTCGGCCACTCCAGAACATTTACCTGGTTCTTTTTTAACCATTCCTGTGCAGCTTTTGCAGTATGCTTTGGATCATTGTCTTGCTGGAAAATAAATCTTCTCCCAAGCCATAGTTCTCTTGCAGACTGAAGAAGATTGTCCCCCAGGATTTCGGTGTATTTTGCAGCATTCATTCTGCCCTCTATCTTTGCAAGCCTTCCAGGTCCGGCTGCTGAGAAACATCCCCACAGCATGATGCTGCCACCACCATGCTTCACAGTGGGGATGGTGTGTTTTTGGTGATGTGCAGTGTTTGGTTTCCGCCAAACATAACGTCTTGTCTGATGGCCAAAAAGCTCAATTTTGGTCTCATCAGACCAAAGAATCTTCTTCCACTTGACCATGGAGTCTTCTACATGCTTTTTGGCAAACTGTAGTCGAGATCTAATATGACTTCTCTTCAACAGTGGCTTTCTCATTGCCACTCTCCCATAAAGCTTTGACCGGTGAAGAACCCTGGCAGCAGTTGCTATATGCACAGTCTCTCCCATCTCAGCAGCTTAAGCTTGTAACTCCTTCAGAGTAGTTGTAGGGGTCTTGGTGGCTTCTCTCACTAGTCTCCTACTTGCACGGTCACTCAGTTTACGAGGGCGGCCTGATCTAGGCAGATTCACACAAGTGTCATATTCCTTCCATCTCTTGATGATTGATTTCACTGAACTCCGGGGGATGTTCAATGCCTTGGAAATTTTTTTGTATCCCTCCCCTGAATTGTACTTCTCAATAACCCTTTCCCTGAGTTGCTTTGAGTGTTCTTCTGTCTTCATGATGTAGTGGTAGCCAGGAATACTGATCAACCAGTCTCTGGACCCTTCAGACACAGGTGTTTTATACCTCAATCACTTGAAACACACCCACACCACTCAGATCACACAGGTGATCTTCATTTCACTAATTGTGAGACTATTGGCAACAATTTGATGGACCTCTATTGAATTAGACCATTAAATTAAAAAGGGGGTGAATAATTATGCAAACAATCATATTTCTTTATATATTTTTATTTCATTGACATTACTTTGTAGAAATCTGTTTTCACTTTGACATTAAAGAGTTTTTTCCAATAAATTTTTGTGTTAAAAAAGCCAAATTGTTTTGACCATGATTGATTTATGAATGCAATAAAAGGGGAAAACATCCATCCACTTATGATAGGCATATGATATATATATATACAGTGTATATATATATACAGTGCTGTGAAAAAGTATTTGCCCCTTTCTAGATTTCTTATTTTTTTGCATATTTGTCACACTTAAATGTGTCAGATCATCACACAAATTTTAATATTAGACAAACATAACCCGAGTAAATACAAAATGCAGTTTTTAAATAATGATTTTATTTGTTAAGGAAAAAAAGCTATCCAAACCTACATGACCCTATGTGAAAAAGTAATTGCCCCCTGAACCTAATAAATGGTTGTGCCACCCGCAGCAGCAATAACTGCAATCAAGCGTTTGCGATAACTGGCAATGAGTCTTTCGCATCGCTGTGGAGGAATTTTGGCCTGCTCTTCTTCACAGAATTTTTTAACTCAGCCACATTGGAGGGTTTTCAGGCATGAACTGCCCGTTTAAGGTCACACCACAGCATTTCAACTGGATTTAAGTCCAGACTTTGACTCAGCCACTCCAAAACCTTAAGTTTGTTTTTTTTAAGCCACTCAGAGGTGGACTTGCTGGTGTGTTTTGGGTTGTTGTCCTGTTGCATAACCCAAGTGCGCTTGAGCTTGAGGTAACGAACTGATGGCCGCACGTTCTCCTTCAAGATTTTCTGGTAGACAGCAGAATTCATGGCTCCATCAATCACAGCAAGTCGTCCAGGTCCTGAAGCACTAAAGCAGCCCCAGACCATCACACTACCACCACCATGTTTGACTGTTGGTATGATGTTCTTTTTATCAAATACTGTGTTCTTTTTATGCCAGATGTAATGGGACACACACCTTCCAAAAATTTCAACTTTTGTCTCGTCAGTCCACAGAATATTTTTCCAAAAGTCTTGGGGATCATCAAGATGTTTCCTGTCAAATGTGAGATGAGCCTTTGTGTTCTTTTTGGTCAGTAGTGGTTTTCGCCTTGGAAGTCTCCTATGGATGCCATTTTTGCCCAGTCTCTTTCTTATTGTTGAATCATGAACACTGACCTTAACAGAGGCAAGTGAGGCCTGCAGTTCTTTAGATGTTGTTCTGGGTTCTTTTGTGACCTCCTGGATGAGTTGTTGTTGCGCTCTTGGAGTAATTTTATTAGGCCGACCACTCCTGGGAAGGTTCACCACTGTTCCCAGTTTCCTCCATTTGTGGATAATGGCTCTGACCGTGGTTCCCTGGAGTCCTAAAGCCTTAGAAATGGCTTTGTAACCCTTTCCAGACTGATAGATTTCAATTACTTTGTTTCTCATTTGTTCTTGAATTTCTTTAGATTGCGGCATGATGTGTTTCTGCTCAAGATCTCGCATCCTACTTCACTTTCTCAGACAGGTTCTATTTAAGTAATTTCTTAATTGAACAGGTCTGGCAGTAATCAGGCCTGGGTGTGGTCAGTGAAATTGAACTCAGCTTTCCAAAAAATGTGGTTAATCACAGTTGACTCATGATTTAACAAGGGGGGCAATTACTTTTTCACATAGGGTCATATAGGTTTGGATAGCTTTTTTCCCTTAATAAATAAAATCATTATTTAAAAACTGCATTTTGTATTTACTCAGGTTATGTTTGTCTAATATTAAAATTTGTGTGATGATCTGAAACATTTAAGTGTGACAAATATGCAAAATAGTAAGAAATCAGGAAGGGGGCAAATACTTTTTCACAGCACTGTATATAGTCAGTGTGAGAGGGTTCATCCTCTCTGGATGACTCAGAAACCTCTGTCTGTGTCTCTCTCTCTGGTTGACCCACCTCCACAGTTGTTGGTCTCACCACTGGAAACTCTGCCACACTGTCTTTCTCCAAAACTGTGTCATGCCGCAAGCGTACATGATCCTGATGTCTGTGGAAAATCTGTCCATCAGTCATTATTATTGCTGCTGAAGTTCCTCACATAGACACAGTCATCCGGTTTCAACTGTCTCTCCTGTGCATGTTGATCATGTCGGTATTTCTACTTTTTCTGCTTTACCTCCACTTTTGCCTTCATGTCTGGACGCAGCAGGTCCAACCTCGACTTGGGCCTACGCCCCATCAGCATCTCTGCTGGCGTGCGTCCCGTTGTAGTTTGTGGCGTCAGGCGGTATTTAAACAGGAACCGTGAAAGCTGAGTGCTGAGCGAATCTCCTGTCATCCGCTTCAGGCCCTCCTTCACTGTTTGAACAGCCCGCTCGGCCAACCCATTTGAGGCGGGGTGGAAAGGAGCTGTCCGTATGTGATGAATGCCATTCTGTTGCATGAACTCACTGAACATCTCTCTGGTGAATGTCGGGCCATTATCAGTGACTACTCTGTCAGGCAAACGATGTACTGCAAACACTTGCCTGTGGTTGTGGGGGTTGTGATGTTGCTCATGATGTGGGCCTCTATCCACTTAGAGTGTGCATCCACCATTATAAGAAACATCTGCCCCTTGAACGGACCAGCAAAGTCCAAATGTAGCCTAGACCAGGGGCGGTCTGGCCACTCCCATTGGTGCAAGGGGGCTGGTCGAGGCATGTTCTGATTGGTCTGACACTGAGTGCATGCTCTCACCTTGTTCTCCAGATCCTGATCCAGTCTCGGCCCCCAGACATAGGATCTTGCAAGGCTTTTTATCTGCGATACACCTGGATGAGTCTCATGTAATTCGTCCATGATCTATGCACGACCTGGGGGAGGCACGATGACCCTCGCACCCCAAAAGATGCAGCCATCCTGCAGACTCAGTTCTGTTTTTGCGTTTAGTATAAGGCCTCAACTCCTCTCCTTCCACCACCCTGGGCCAACCCTGCAAAAGGAAAGTTTTGACTTGGGACATTACTGGATCCCTCTCTGTCCACCGCTTTATGCAGGTTTATGCAGCCAGCCTCTCCAATGCAAAAACAGTCTCTGGAGGTACATGTGTCACAGCAAGAGTTTCCGGTAATGGCAGCCGACTCACCGCATCTGCGTTTGCATTGTCCTTATCCGCTCTGTACACTATGGTGTACTGGTAGGCTGACAGTGTGAGCGCCCAGCGCTGTATCCTGGCTGAGGCTAGCAGCGGGATGCATTTGGTCTCACTGACCAGGCACATCAGTGGCTTATGGTCCGTATAGATTTTGAATGAGCGGCCATAGAGATACTGATGAAAACGCTTGACAGCAAAAACGATGGCTAGGCCCTCTTTGTCCAGCTGAGAGTATCCCTTCTCCGCTGCTGTCAGCGTACGTGAAACAAAACCAACCAGCTTCTCAGACCCGTCTTCCATAACGTGTGAAAGAACTGTCCCAACACCATATGGCGAAGCGTCGCATGAAAGGGTTATCTCCTTGTCTGGGTCAAAGTGAACTAAGAGCGTCGCTGAGTGGAGGAGCTCTTTCACTTCCCTAAAAGCTCCCTCCTGCTCCTCGCACCACTGCCACTTAGTGTCGTTATGAAGCAGCTTGTACAGTGGGGCCAAAACCTTCGAGAGGTCGGGCAGGAATTTGCCATAATAGTTCACCATACTCAAAAACGATCTCAGTTCAGTGACACTCTTGGGGCTAGGGGCCTCCTTAATAGCTCTCACTTTATCTTCCACTGGGCAGAGTCCTGCCGCTGTGTCCTAGGTAGGTCACACTTGGTGCTAGGAACACACATTTGCTGCGCTTTAATCACAACCCTGCTTCTGAAAACCTCTTCAGCACTTGTTCAAAGTTAGCCAAATGCTCTGTCTCTGTGGCCCCTGTGATCAAAATATCATCTAGGTAGACTGCCACATGCGGGATCCCCTGCAGCAGAGTGTCCATCGTTCTCTGGAAAATGGCAGGACTGGACACCACTCCAAACACCAGGCGATTGTACTTGAATAATCCTTTGTGTGTATTGATGGTGACATACTCTTTTGAATCCTCGTCCAGTAGCAGCTGCTGGTATGCCTGGCTCATGTCAAGCTTTGTGAAGAGCTTACCTCCAGCCAGGGTTGCAAACAGGTCCTCTTTGCGTGGCAAGGGATACTCACCGTGAGCTTGTAGTCCCCATATATCCGTGCAGTTTTGTCCTCTTTCAAACCTGGCACAATGGGCGCCACCCACCTCGAAAACTGGACGGGCTCGATGATACCCAGCTTCTGCAACCGCCCCAGTTCTTCCTCAACCTTGCCTTTCATGGCATAGGGCACTGATCTGGGCTTGAAAAACCGAGGCGTGGCCTCAGGGTCGACATGGAGCTTTACTGTCATGCCCTTCAGCGTGCCCAGTTCGTCTCTGAACACGTCACTTTATTTCTTGCCAGTTGAGTCAAATCTTGCGAAGGCAGTCACGGCCCAAAAGACTGGGCCCGCTGCCTTTAGCTATCACCAGCCTGGCTTTTGCCTTTTTACCCTCTGCTGAAATGTCCACAAAGATCACCCCTAAATGAGGGATGGGCTGCCCTGTATAGGTCTTGAGTCTGAGCCTTGAACGTCTGAGGGGAGGCAGATTATCCCCCATGTGCTCCTGTACGTCTCCTCACTAATGACAGGATGCAGTAGCTCCTGAGTCAATCTCAAACGTGATGTCCCACCCTTTTACATTGACTGTAGCATAATAGGGTTCAGGTGGTTCTTCGTCCGTTTCCACCCCAAACATGTTGTGGGAACACACACCCTCTTCCTCTAGGCGGTGTGTGGTTGCCTGAGGCTGATGACTTTTTCCCTGCCCAGGCTTTCCCTTCCCCTTTGAACTTCTGCACTTTTTAGCTAAATGGCCTTTTTTTCTACAAACATGGCAGACAGTGTCTTTAAATTTGCAATCATTTGCATAGTGTGTCCCCCCACACCGAAAACACTCCGCCCGTTTGGCATGCTTAACAGTCTCTCTCTTGACTTGATGCACTGCTGCTGTCTGTGCGCCTCCATTTCCTTCCTGAATGTCCTTGGCATTATTAGCAGCCATCTCCTGACCCTGTGAAATCTCTAGGGCTTTCTTGAAAGTCAGTGGTGGGGTTTTCCCAGTAAGCGGCGCTGTATAGCATCATTATTAATGCCGCACACAAGTCTGTCACGGAGCATATCATCTAACACTGTCCCGATATCACAATGCTCTGACAGCTGCCGTAACTCAGCTACAAAGTTGGGTACAGACTGACCTTGCTTTCTGAAATGGCTGTGAAACTTGAAGCGTTGGACTGTCCTTATCAGCTTATAAGTCTTTGCTCCACATGCACTCAGGAGAATAGAGTGCTTTTTAGCCTCCTCATTAATCCCATTAGCATTGAAAAAGTGTCCCAACCTTTCCTCATACTCTGTCCAGTCCTCGTTTCCCTCCACAAATTCACCGATAGTCCCGAATGTAGCCATCGGAGCACGAGGCTCCCCGTCTCCCTGTAGCTCCTCTGCAGCCACCGGTGCTTCTCTCTCCTCCTCGAGCTGCTCCTCTGCAGCCGCCGACACTGTGCCCGCCGTGGTCGCACTGCACCTCTACACCGGATCGTGTCTCCCCTCCTGGCACTGTTACATCCACGCGGCGCTCGTAACAGCCACCTGAAGCTAGCTAGCTAGCACACTTTAGCCTAGTACAGCTACGAAAACAAAACGGAGACGACACGTCCAAAAAAAAAAAAAAAAGAAGTTTCACCTCGTTGCCAAAAATATGTGGTAACTTCAACTAGAAAAGAACCACTCGACAACGTCGCGACCGAGGTTGCACTTTATATAAACACTGGCAACTTAACATTACAACCGGGGCCAGTCTGTCAACATCCCTGTCGGCCGGAGGTTAAGCATACAACAACGCCAGAGGCAGGAAGTGTTCATCAGAGCGGAGGTCTCCTTCAAAATAAATGCAACATAAGGAACATCGACCCCTGGTGGGCACATAGCTCTAGTGCTCTTATTCTGATAAGATTAACTTAATAATGCTCACATCACAACTATATGTATATATGTATATGTGTGTGTGTGTGTGTGTGTGTGTGTCAGTGGCGGGCTGTGCATTTCACACCTAGGCCTTCAGTCGTGCTAGTAGTAATTAATCCACCTCTTAATAACTACTTTATGGCTATAGAAACCATCTTGTTATGCCGAAATGCAGTATAAATGGCTGTTGCATCACAGATAGATAACTTGTGTAGCCAGAATAAATGCCTTTACTGAAGAAACATACCCAGGGTGCACAAGTCTCCTTCTACTATAGCTACAGCTGCGACACATATAAAAAATCATCAATAACAACCTCATAAAACTGCAACATTATTTAGGAAAATAGCAGCATTTTAAACATCTGATTATGCTGATTATTTGTACACAAAAACGTTTTCTGATATTCCCGAAACTTCTGGGGGTCGAGGAGGGTGACAAACATCAATTTTTCATGGTCTTGAAATCTGGTCTGTGTCTGGCAAAGAATATTGTGAGCCAGAGGTACTGCTCGTAGTTAGTGGACTGAAAGTGGTGGACAAATCCTTTTCCAGGTTGTGACAGGCTTGCTAGCTTCAGAATTGCCCAACCTTTCTTAATGATGTCCAGCTTTTCTTGAAAAGTCCGTCTTGGAAATGACTTTGACAGTAAATCTACAACCAAACAATCTTTCTTCTCCTCCTTCAGCCATTGTGGGGTGACAAAACAACTATTAAATCATCACAACTATATTTTTGCTCGTTCAGCTCGCAACAGATGCAATTTGCCAGCTCTGACTAGCACACTGTGCTGACTGTCCAATCAAAGGGTGTGAATACGCTGACGGTAACATACACCTGCTAGATGGCCTTGTGTCGTCAACTCAAAATCTGATTGGTTAAAGCAACAGTTTGATCGACACTTATTTTATGCTACAGGACCTGCAGAACTGATTGTGTAGACCTCCAGGCAGATTTCTTTGACTTTCAATAAATGATGGCTGAAATGTGACTGGACAAGTGCTTTTATATGAAAATACACGTTTGGAAGCAGTGCAACCAGAGGAAAAGCTATGAAAGGAAGCAAACAGACCATTTAGAATTGTTTAATTAGTATTAATGGAAAATCTAGTTAACATAAGTCTGTTATTCAGATATTTTTTAAGCCAGCAGAGAATACCTTGCAGACCCTGACGGCCCACCACTGATATATCTATCTGTCTATCTATACGTACACACACACACACACACATATATCACACACACATACACATAGATAGATAGATAGATAGATAGATAGATAGATAGATAGATAGATAGATAGATAGATAGATAGATAGATAGATAGATAGAAAGATAGAAANAGATAGATAGATAGATAGATAGATAGATAGATAGATAGATAGATAGAAAGAAAGAAATCAGAAATCAGCTTTATTGCCAAATACGAATTTACACATACGAGGAATTTGTTTTGGTGAAGTTGGTGCATGACACATCTACTAAAAATAACCTATTAAAGAAGTAAAAACTATAAATATATATACACAAGTCTGTCAGTTTTTTTTTTCTCTCCAGAAACATAGTCTGTTTTTTCAGAAAGAAGTCCGAGCTGAGCGTTAATTTAACGCATAGAGTTATGGCAATGTCAACGTGACAAGATGAGGCAGAGGTGAAGTGTGAAGAGTGTCAGGGGGGTTCTGGGCCTTGTTGATAAGGCTGACAGCAGACGGGAAAAAATTGTTCTTGTGGCATGAGGTTTTGGTCCAGATGGACCATAACCTCCTGCCAGAGGGGAGTGTCTTGAAGAGTTTGTGTCTGGGGTGGGAGGGATCAGCCACTGTTTTTCCTGCACGCCTCAGGGTCCTGGAGGTGTACAGGTCCCGAAGAGATGGGAGATTGCAGCCGATCACCTTCTCTGCAGACCTAATGACACGCTGCAGTCTGCCCTTGTCCTTGGTGGTGGCAGCAGCGTACCAGATGGTGATGGAGGAGGTGAGGATGGACTCAATGATGGCTGTGTAGAAGTGCACCATCATTGTCTTTGGCAGATTGAATTTCTTCAGCAGCAGGACGTACATCCTCTGCTGAGCTTTCTTGATGACGGAGCTGATGTTCGGCTCCCACTTGAGGTCCTGGGGGATGATAGTTCCCAGGAAGCGGAAAGACTCCACAGTGTCAATAATGGAGTCACAGTGGGTGATGGGGGCAGGTGAGGCTGAGTTTTTCCTGTAGTCCACAACCGTCTCCACTGTCTTTAGAGCGTTGAGCTCTAGGTTGTTCTGGTTGCACCCGGTCACCAGATGGTCAACCTCCCACCTGTAGGCAGACTCATGGGAGGTTGACCATCTGGTAGATAGATAGATAGATAGATAGATAGATAGATAGATAGATAGATAGATAGATAGATAGATAGATAGATAGATAGATAGATAGATAGATAGATGACGAAGGCATTTATGCCATTGACTTGCCTTCACATTCCCCTGATCCAAGTCTGGGACGAGATCCCACAGGACATCATCCGTCGTCTCATTAGGGGCATGCCCAGACATTGTTAGGAGAACATAAAGGCATGCGAAGGCCATACACACTACTGAGTTACATTTTGAATCCTGCCCTCCTAAAGATTTAAGTAAAGATTGAATAAGTCATTCATCATGATCTGATATGTGATTTAAGTGTTCCCTACCCAGGTGAAATGAATTCATGCATAACATTTGTTAGGTGCTATTAAGACAAGATATTTGCTGTGTTGTTTGATCCCTGCCTAGAGCCTGTACACAATAGGCCCACGTTTTCAGAATTGTATGAAACACTTTTCATCAAATGTCACACAGATCTTCACTAGGCTATGCCTCGTCTGATGCCACTGGCAATACGCTAAAGAGTGCTTGCACTACAACAGGATGGATGCAAACAAGCCAACATTGCTGATTTGCTTGGAGTATCCCAGGGTGTTGTCTGTAAAATTCTTAAATCCTCAGTCGAGGAGGGTCATTTGAGGCCACGGAAATCTCCAGGACGACCACGACTGACTACCATATGAGATGATCGGCAATGATGCTGCAAAAAAACAGGGAAAAGCCAGCAAGCCGCCTTCGTCATTTGTAGAGAGGACACCATGTTACCTTTACAGATGAGAGCGGCTATATCCTTACCATACAGATGGAAGACAACAGGTTCGACAATTACGTGGCAAATACCTTCACGGTGACTGCATCCAGGAAACCACTCAAGCTGGTGGCAGCTCAGTGATTGTATGAGTAAATATTCATCATAGAGGAAAGACACCATTCGTAGTGCTGAATGGAAATGTCAATGTCGTGGTGTACAGGGACCTCCCACATGCAAGATGGGTTTATGGCAATAACTTTTGTCTGCAAGATGACAATGCTAGAGCACATAGGGTAGCTGCAGTAAGAGATTATCTTACAATTACAATTACAATTACAATTACAGTCATATGGCTTTTATCCAAAGGGACGTCACACCCCGATGGCGCAGCATCGGGTACAGTTTTTTTAGGGTTCTGTATCTTGCCCAAGGATACTTCGGCATGTGGAGGCCAGGGATTGAACCACCAACCTCCTGATTGGCAGACGCACCCGCTTGGTCCCCTGATATGAACCCTATTAAGCATGCCTGGGATGCCTTAGGCTGGCCATCAATGAGAAGGACAATATTCCTCACACTCTACAGGAGTTAGCCCAGGCTCTGACCAAAGAGTGGGATGCCCTGCGCACTGACAACATCAACAAGCTTGTAGACAGTATGCCACGACGTCTTCTGAAATATCTTCTTAAATATGCGTTTCCTGTTCAACTGACCAAGGCTGAAAAATTTAAACAAAGCCTTAATCTTATTGTTTCAATACCCCCAAAAGCCTGACTACAGTTTGTAAAGATTAATTCTGATTTAATTTTCATTGTGAGATATTTAGCCTTCAACCTGCTGTCTGACCTGCAGCTTTGTCATCACTTTTCTGCTTGTGTGATTTTTTTTCTCAAACATCAGCACCTGATTGTGACTGATAGAGGCATGTTTATATTTGTGTTGACACTGACACATACAAATATGTGGATGAGGACATAAATGCTACTATTCAACTTTTATTGAATGATGAGGACATAAATGCTACTATTCAACTTTTATTCTACCTTTTATACTGTTTAAAAATTAAGCTGTTTTCAAGCTTGCTCACCAGGTGTTTGTTCATTTGGGAGTTGAGTTAAAATCAATCTCAAGAGCACAGCTCTCAGAGCAGAGAATGGCACTGCTGAGGGGTCTTCTCCACCATGTCACCCCTCACAGTGTACTGACAGCTCTCTCTGTTGCTTGATGCAGGTATGATGTCAGCAGCTCACCATGTGGTTCCTCTGGGTCTCCTCCATGTGAGATGAATAACCCTCTGCTGGAGGTGGACACCAGATTACTTCTCAGCACATGGGCATGCCATAGCATTTGTGGGCATCTCTTAGGATGTTGTGTGCACTGTCCAGGGTGCCAGGGCTAGAGTGTGTTACACAGCCAAATGGATAGCTTTCCAGTGATCATGTGTGGAGAGAGGAGACCCAACTGGCCAATATCACAAGCCCATTGTTGTGGAAGATGTGTTTGAGGTGTGTGATGCCTTTACGGGGTCATGTGTGTAAATTAAGTGTTTTCTTGTTACTTACAAAATCAAGATTGTTCCAGATTGTATTGAAATTAGATGGTGCAACAGTAGTCTTTGTTATTTTGTGGAATTTCCACCAGGCTGTCAGAGATGGTGCTATTGTTAATGTTTTGAAACAAGGATGATGTTTAATAGACTGAGAGAAGATAAATCTAAAATCTAAATATTTTTACAAACTGTTGCTGTTGCTATTCTATCCATGATGGATAGTGGAAGGTTCATCCAGCATTGGAGGTTGTGGTTTATTGTTGTGAGTAGTGGGGTGAAGTTGAGTCCAACTAGCTCTGACAGCCTGGGGAAAGCATTAACGCCTAAATACAATTACAGTTACAATTTTGGCTGATGCCTTTATCCAAAGCAATATACATATGAATTCACGCTCAATGGCACAGCATCAGGGGCAGTTTTGGGGTTCAGTATAGAGTAGAGTATGCTTTGATTCATTTAGTTTATTCTTAAAGCGATGGGTGAGGTTTTTGTGGAAATAGTAATATATCAGCTGCATAGAGGTAAATCTTATGATGGTCATTAGGTGTTTAGATTCATTCGATGGGAGTGTTTTGACAAATGGCTGCAGTTAATGGTTTGATGAAAATATATAGAGTGGGCGTCCTTGCCTAGTTTTGGGTTCCTCTGGGTTTTTCCATGGATGATAATAGTGGCTGAATGTGACGTGTACAGGACCTTGACCCAGTTTATAAATGATTCCTTAAAGCCAAATCTTTTGCAATGTCTTTATGAGGAATGACCAGTTTACTTTGTTAAAGACTTTTTCTGCATCTAAGGTGGCTACGATGGTTCCTGCTTGTTGTAATAATGAATAATCCATTAAATTAAAAAGTCTGCATGTTTTGCTGGATTTCTGAGAGCTAGTGCTTTGATTGATGGTTTTTGATGATAATTTTTATATCCACATTGAGGAGAGAAATGGGGCGTAACAAGATGGTAACAGTGGGTCTTTGTGAGGTTTAAGTAGGAGTGAAATTGTGGCTGTGTACATGTTTTATTTCAGTTATCATTCCGTTGAGGGGTGGCACTAGAATAGATTGGAAGTGTTTATAGAACTCAGCAGGAAAGCCATTGGGTCCTGGTGCTTTGTTATTTGCCACAAGACTGAAGGAAGCAGAGAGTTCATCCTGTGTTCTTGGTAAATCAAGTTTGTTCTTTACTAAACTGTGGTAAATCACTGCTGTTTAGAAATTGATTAATGTCCTCTTGAATCAGGTCCTTTTGTAACGAGTATAAATTGGCATAAAGATCTCTGAAGATTTTATTCATCTCTTCACATGAGTGTGTTGGCTTCCCTGCTGAGTGGTTTATTTTCTTTAATTTTATTTCATATTCATAGTTTCATTTATTTGGTATTCATACTTTCTTAGTTCTTTCTGCCTTTACTCTTTTGGGCTAATTACATTAATGTTTTCAAGGTATTTGATTTTCATTCCACTTCAACTTCTTGTTCTTTTTCTTTCTTTGTTTTTTAATAAATGGAACAATAAATAATTTTAAGTGTTAAAACTGCTTTCACTGTTTCCCACAGAAGTGGTGACTCTCGACAATCATTTATTTCTAGGGAGGATGTCCACTTCTTTCTAAAGAGTCTGTAAAACTCATGATTTTTGAGAAGAGATGTGTTAAAGCGCTGTCTGGTGTTGGCTTTGGGTGTTGGGTTGTTCCACCTAAGTGTTATTGGGGCATGATCACTAGTAGGGATGTAACAAGACCCAACACTCATAGTATCACAAGAATCAAACAAGGAAAGAAAGTGTATACAGTATTTTCTAATCATATAAAATTACTTTGTAACTTAAAGTAATTCCTTAATAAAATATAATAACAGTAGCCAGCAATGACCCAAGCATGTGCAAAAAATTGGCAAGAATTGCCTTTGACAATGATTGATTGAACCATGTACAATTTCAAAACAAAAACAACACAGCAGTCAGTAGCACCCATAACATAATTAAAAGAGCTGTTCCATAGGGTGACCACATCCATGATCAGTTTATATACTTGCAGGTTAAAATTTTCTATTTAGTAGTCAGCACAGTCTGTTGTGAACTGCACTGAAAAAAATCACTGCTACATGCATCACTCAACCAAGCAGATGGCTGGCTCACCCTACGTTCAAACCCACTTGTGAAGCAAGGTTTAAAGTGTGTGCAAAACAATTTATGTGTGGACAGTCCAGTCTCTCTCACCACTACATCCATATTTCGTGCATTGTCTGTAACGAGAGAAATACAGTGATGATTATTGCTATTCTTATGTCAAGCTCCCACTCCAAAACAGCAGATTCCAAGACACCACTGCTGATATTCAGCACAACAGCACGACCTCAAGTGTGATATTGCTTTTATGCAAAAGTTCTACAAGCGCATTTTATTAGTTAACAGTAATAAGCGACAAGAGTTTATGATTTGTTTGTTTATTTAATCATTTATTTGGCTCCGCCAACACAAATAGTTCCACAACTGGAAGGGAGACAAGGCTGTTGCCAGGCAACACATAAACATTTCCTACACACAAACTCACTACTCTCTGTCTGCATATTACTGCTACTTTGTATCATTTACATTTGTGACCAGCCACAAGAAAACCAGCAACAAGTCTCCTTGGGGGGCATTTTGAGTTATTTACAGATTCCGAAAGGGTAATTTCTAAGCTTTCCAACGATGTCTAGCACATGGAAATTTGAAAATATTTGAGGAAGATGTGGCCATTTGAATGTAGGCACTTCTCAAAGTAGTTTTTTGAGAAATCCAGCCTGAAAGATGAATGAGAATGAATGAGGGCTCTGTCTGCTCGGTAGCATGTTAGCCGGTCCAGCTGGATGGCGGAGTCCGGTATGCTGTTATTGAGCCATGTTTCCGTAAAAAACGAAAACACAGCACTCTCTCACAGTCTGCTGGGTCGATCTCAGAAGGTGTATATAGTCCAGTTTGTTGTCCAAGGAGCGTACATTGGCATGTACGATAGATGGTATAGCTGGCTTGTGTGGATTCGCCGCTAGCCTGTCCCGGATACCCCTGCGCTTTCCCCGCTTCTGCCTCCTCTCGCACTGCCTGCGTTGCTTCCTCTGTGTGTGTGCTGCAGTAGTGGGGTCGGTGTTGAAACGGGCCACCGGCGTGTGCCGGGTTTAATTTGCAGACTGCTGTGTTGCCGGTGTCAAAAAGAGTCCCATGGCTGTATGTGCGCATTGGGACAAACAAGCGCGACGAAATCATAAAATCATTTGAACACACCAACGAAGACAAACATGTAGACACCACATTATCGGCAGCATAACCAGAAGCTGCATAAGTAGCCATGTGGGTCCCTTTTAACGAGCAGCTGACTGGCCGAAAAAAGAACAGAAGCACGTGAATAGCCAAAGAAAGCCAGTATGCTAATTTACTGTTAAATCGCCACACCTCCAGCTAGGACTGTGAATTTCCGCTAAAACAACCCTAATTCAAATACAAAGTTTACGGTTTTAAGGCCCCCAATACTGTTATTTGAAACATGGAGTGGCTTCTTCATGATTTCAACTTAAATATTCTGCAAAAAAATGAAAATCACAAATTTTTTTAAAAAATCGATTTTTCCTCATTTATTCAACGTGCGCCGGGCCAACTTGTTGCTGGTTTTCTCTTGGCAGGCCACATTTATCTGAATGTTTCCATTTATTGTGCAACCACTGAAATAAGAGTCTGTTGACAGATGCTTTGGTGGCATGGTGTGTGTTTCTGATGGGTTAACAGCTCGATCAGACAGCACATTGCTCCATCGTTTCCGGCTCTCCATAGATGGTCTCCAGTAACTTTTTAGCGAGCTTTCAGACCTGTGAAACAAGTTTTTGTTTAGATATGTATTTTATCTTCTGTGACACATTATCTGTGAATCAAAATTGACATCGTAGTTTTTGTCTGTTTATATAAAGCATCTCACCTATGCCCACTCACTGCCATGATCTCCCTCGCCTCGAGTCCCACATCAGACAGTTTCTCTATGGCAGTGGCTCTCTGGCTGTGGTTGGTGTAAGACAGTGTTTCTCAATTCCGGTCGTCAGGCCCCCCTGCCCTGCATGTTTTAGATGTTTCCCTCCTACACCACACCTGATTCAAATGAGCAGCTCGTTATCAAGCCACTGCAGAGCTTGATGACGAGATGATCATTTGATCTTAAACATGCAGGGCAGGGGGGCCCAAGGACTGGAATTGAGAAACACTGGTGTAAGACGTGTGTCCCTGCCTCCTTGCACATCTTGGGTAACATCTGTGACAGCTGGTTTACTCCCAGGGGAACAGCGGTATACCAAAAGCTGTCTGTTGCCGCTGTTACCCTCCTCGGCTGCAGATATAGGGCCTTTGGATCAGGCGGAATTTTCTGAAGGTATTTTTCGAGTGACACTACCGGGCAGAGCGCATTTCCTCGCTCCTCACACATAGCGCCTGCTCCGGTTTTCTCTCTCTCTCTCCAGTGGGTCTTTATGATTTTTTGTTTCTTTGTTGAACGTCATGGTGAAATATTTTGCTCCATTGTCGTCACATTTAAGGATGAATGAGTCAGGTTTGAGATCCTGATTCCCCTCTTTGCCCCTGCATCCAAAGTCCGTCCGTCCGTCTTCTCCCGCTTCATCCGGGGCCGGGTCGCGGGGGGAGCAGCCTGAGCAGGGACGCCCAAACTTCCCTCTCCCTGGACACCTCCCCCAGCTCTTCCGGGGGGATCCCGAGGCGTTCCCAGGCCAGCCGAGCGACATAGTCGTGCCAGCGTGTCCTGGGTCTTCCCCGGGGCCTCCTCCTGGTGGGACATGCCTGGAACACCTCCCTTGGGAGGCGTCCAGGGGGCATCCGATAGAGATGCCCGAGCCACCTCAGCTGACTCCTCTCGATGTGGAGGAGCAGTGACTCTACTCTGAGCTCCTCCCGGGTGACAGAGCTCCTCAACCTATCTCTAAGGGAGCGCCCTGCCACCCTGCGGAGGAAACTCATTTCAGCCGCTTGTATCCGGGACCTTGTTCCTTCGGTCATGACCCAAAGTTCATGACCATAGGTGAGGGTAGGAACTTAGATTGACCGGTAAATCGAGAGTTTCACCTTTCGGCTCAGCTCCTTCTTCACCACGACAGACTGGTACAGCGACCGCATTACTGCTGCCGCTGCACCGATCCGCCTGTCAATCTCACGCTCCATCCTTCCCTCACTCGTGAACAGGATCCCGAGATACTTAAACTCCACTCCTCCACTTGAGGCAGGAACTCTCCCCCAACCTGGAGGGAGCAAGCCACCTTTTTCCGGTCGAGAACCATGGCCTCGGACTTGGAGGTACTGACTCTCATCCGAGCTGCTTCACACTCGGCTGCGAACCGCCTCAGTGCATGCTGAAGGTCCTGGCTCGAGGGAGCCAACAAGACAACATCATCCGCAAAAAGCAGAGACGAAATCTGCCGGCTCCCGAACCGAACCCCCTCCGGCCCCTGGCTGCGCTTAGAAATTCTGTCCATAAAAATAATGAACAGAACCAGTGACAAAGGGCAGCCCTGCCGGAGTCCAACGTGCACCGGGAACAGGTCTGACTTACTGCCGGCAATGTGGACCAAGCTCCTGCTCGGTTGTACAGGGACTGTACAGCCCTCAACAGAGAGCCTCCAACCCCATACTCCCGGAGCACCTCCCACATAATGACTCGAGGGACACGGTCGAAAGCCTTCTCCAAGTCCACAAAACACATGTGGACTGGTTGGGCAAACTCCCATGAACCCTCAAGCACCCTGTGGAGGGTATAGAGCTGGTCCAGTGTTCCACGGCCAGGACGAAAACTGCATTGTTCTTCCTGAATCCGAGGTTCGACTATTGGCCGGATTCTCCTCTCCAGTACCCTGGAATAGACTTTTCCAGGGAGGCTGAGGAGTGTGATCCCCCGATAGTTGGAACACACCCTCCGGTCCTCCTTTTTAAAAAGAGGGACCACCACCCCAGTCTGCCAGTCCAGAGGCACCGTCCCCGACTGCCACGTGATGTTGCAGAGGCGTGTCAACCAAGACAGTCCTACAACATCCAGAGACTTGAGGTACTCAGGGCGGATCTCATCCACCCCCGGTGCTCTGCCACCGAGGAGCTTGCAAACTGCCTCAGTGACTTCAGTCCCGGTGATGGATGCACCGACCCCCGGGTCCCCAGTCTCTGCTTCCTCTATGGAAGACATGACAGACGAACTCCTCCCAGACCCGAGTTTTTGCTTCTACAACCGCCCGGGTTGCCGTACGCTTGGCCCGCCGGTACCCGTCAGCTGCCTCAGGAGTCCCATGGGCCAACAAAGCCCGATAGGACTCCTTCTTCAGCTTGACAGCATCCCTTACTTCCGGTGTCCACCACCGGGTTCAGGGGTTGCCGCCACAACAGGCACCGGCGACTTTACGGCCGCAGCTACGGGCGGCTGCGTCAACAATGGAGGTGGAGGACATGGTCCGTTCTACTCGATGTCTCCAACCTCCCTCGGAATCTGGTCGAAGCTCTCCGGGAGGCGGGAGTTGAAGACCTTCCTGACAACGGGTTCGGCCAGACATTCCCAGCAGACCCTCACAGTACGTTTGGGTCTGCCAAGCCTGTCCCGCTTCCTCCCCTGCCAGCGGATCCAACTCACCACCAGGTGGTGATCAGTTGACAGCTCAGCCCCTCTCTTTACCCAAGTGTCCAAGACATACCGCCGAAGGTCAGATGATACGACTACAAAGTCGATCATTGACCTCCGGCCTAGGGTGTCCTGGTGCCACGTGCACTGTTGGACACCCTTATGCTTGAACATGGTGTTCGTTATGGACAAACTGTGGCTAGCACAGAAGTCCAATAACAGAACACCACTCGGGTTCAGATTGGGGAGGCCGTTCCTCCCAATCACACCCCTCCAGGTATCACTGTCGCTACCCACGTGAGCGTTGAAGTCCCCCAGCAGAACAATGGAGTCCCCGGTTGGAGCACTTTCCAGTACCCCTCCCAGGGACTCCAAGAAGGCTGGGTACTCTACACTGCTGTTCGGCCCGTAAGCCGAAACAACAGTGAGAGACCTATCCCCGACCTGAAGGTGCAGGGAAGCGACCCTCTCGCTCAGCGGGGAGAACTCCAACACATGGCGGCTGAGCTGGGGGGCTATAAGCAAGCCCACACCAGCTCGCCGCCTCTCACCGTGTGCAACTCCAGAGTAGAAGAGAGTCCAGCCTCTCTCAAGGAGTTGGGTTCCAGAGCCCAGACTGTGCGTAGAGGTGAGCCCGACTATCTGTAGCTGGTACCGCTCAATCTCACGCACTAGCTCAGGCTCTTTCCCCCCCAGCAAGGTGACATTCCATGTCCCCATAGCTAGGGTTGTCATCCAGGGTTTGGGTTGTCGGGGCCCCCGCCCACGACTGCCACCCATACCACAAGGCACCGGCCCCTTCTGAACCTTCCTGCGGGTGGCGGGCCCACGTCGTTCGTTCGGGCTGCGCCCGGCCGGGTCCCGTGGGCACGGGACCCGGCCACCAGGCGCACGCCTGCGAGCCCCAACCCCAGGCCTGGCTCCAGGGTGGGGCCCCGGTAACACCGATCCGGGCGACATACGCGTCCTTGATTTACTGTCCTTCATCGGAGCTTTTGAACCGCTCTTAGTCTGACCCGTCACCTAGAACCTGTTTGCCTTGGGAGACCCTACCAGGGGCATCAAGCCCCGGACAACATAGCCTCTAGGATCATTCGGGTACTCAAACTCCTCCACCACGATAAGGTGGCAGTTCAAGGAGGAGTGCGTCCAAAGTGCAACTGAATATCATACCAGACCTTGTTCAGTAAGCCTTTCGGATTGCCTGGTGAGGTGAGATCGGGGGGTGGTGTGTTTTTTTGTCCTTCCCTGCCCTTCTTATCTCTTTGACAACTCCTTTGAAAACATTGTTAGCTGGTATAAACTCTGGGTCCTGCATTAAGTTCCAAGAATGGCTAACCAGAGGTTCGTTGATATAACAATTTAATCCAGCCCGAAGTCCAAGGTAGCTGCTGATGCTGTAGAGCTCCCCTTTAGTTGTCCAGATCTATCCATAAAACTGTCTCAACACTGTGTTCAGCTTAGTCTTCTTAACTAACTGAAAGCTGACCTGGATATTTTTTAGATTCAGCCAAGTCTGAAGGCAGTTCAGAGCCCAGGTTGTCTGCCTTACAGTGTTAGCTTGATTTTTGCTCTTATCTAATTTGTTGAGGTCGGCTGATGTCATATCAGCACACCTGGTTTGCGCTGATGTATCCAGGCCTCTTTCCTTCCCTTCGTCCTCCTCTGAGTCTGATGACCATTCATAATTTAGATCAAATGTTATTTGTGGAAATATGTCCATCTTTGCAGTGAAAAGTTTGCCACAGTCTAAGATAGTTAACAACTGATGTAAAGTTAATTAATGGTTATTAGAATGCCTGTACAGCGGAGTGACAATGTCAGTAAAAAGTCCCAGTGCTGTTGTACTCTATATCAGCACTCATGGAATGTCTCTTGTCCAATCAAATTACTTGGTCGGAACTAACTGTTGTGTAATGGTTGTTATGTAGCTGTTGCAGATTGATGTTTATGTAAATGTTCTTCAGGATCTGCGATAATGATAATGCCACTAGTCATGGCCTATATGAAACAGATTCTATGCGTATCCAGATTCTATAACTATAGGTGCAGTTCAGCACTTTACAGTGCTTCCCTGTCAATGACTAATTACTTCATACATTTACAGACTGTGAATGCGGGACATTTATGATTCCATTCAACTTTTTTCTATTGTTTATACTTTTTTAAATATTAAGCTTTTTTCCACAATTTATTAAAAGTGACCATTGACCATTTTACAGTTTAGCTTCCAGCTTTTTTAGCTATGCATTTCAGCTCATAGCCTGTTTAAATAACACAGTTCAGCTTCCAAGTTTACCAATTGATTTTACATTTCTACATTGTTTCACTCAATGTTTTGTAACTCTCAGGTCTTTAGACCAATGCCTTTTCTGTTCCAAAGTGTTTGGCAGTTCAGTTTATCTGTGTGATATTAATTCAAAGCATTTCTTTTAAACTTTTGATTTAAGAGTATTAAAGTTTAGCTTCCAGCATTTCCAGGAATGTTTTTCAACTTTTAGCTTGTTTTTGTAGTGTTAATGCTGAATCATTATTAACAATATTTTTATCCTGCTATTAATTCTTATTATTATTATTATTATTATTATTATTATTATTATTATTATTATTATTATTATTATT
>JBBMOE010000041.1:5066950-5154624 GCA_037975065.1 Chaetodon trifasciatus
TATTATTATTATTATTATTATTATTATTATTATTATTATTGTTATTATTATTATTATTATTATGGATGGGGTTTTTTTTCATCTCTTCTACTCCTGCATACTTTCAGCTACAGAAGCCATCCATACATCAAAATGTTCAGCTCATTAAGGATGTTCTGAAATATTACTTGACAAAACTGCTCTTACTCCCACAAATTTCATTCTTCATGTATTATTCTTACATCAAGGTAACATTTTTGTTCTTTTGGATAATGAGCCTGTTTAAGCAATAGGACTTATTGAATTTTCAACTTCAAAACTAGATACATTGCTGACTCAATCATTTACTGCTGTTAGAAACTGAGCTGTTAATTAGCCTGGTCTGCCATCATCAGTTATCAATAACAACATGCAGTCAATTAATGTATGACATCTTGGATAAGTGGTTTTCGAGCAGCAGTACCAGAGGCTGATCAATCATCCCATTCAAAACAGATGTGTAACTTCCTCTCTAAAACTGTCTCATTCTTACTATTCTGTTCATTTTTCTTGCTTTATGCTTTCTTTGTGAGTTTGGTCTGTTCAGTAATGTATTTGTAGGCAACATTTGTTGTGTGAAGCCAAGCAACTCTATTTAACAAAACTTGAATAATATGTTTGGGTAAGGTGTATTTGTTCTCTTTCTCACTCTCCGCTCACTCCAGAGGAAGCTGAGAACTGATTGATGCTATTTTTAAAATTCCATTAAGACGAAGACCTTAAAAGAAAACCAGATGAGAGAGACACACTGTGAAGCTTAGTTTATCTTAGGCCAGGATGAAGGAAGAATATTTCTTGGCAGGTGCCCTGTAAAAATACAATAAAACAAGAGTCGCACATCTGGTCATCAAATTGCATTTTATGTTACATATCGTATGTGCATGATTATCAGTGTGTAGTAAGCTGTCTATTTTTAATCCATAACATGAGCAGCCATCATGTAGGCAGATCAAGGGTCAGAGGTGACAGAGACAGATAGATTGGTGAACCTTCACTGGTCCTAAAAGAGATCATGTTGTGACCAGTGAAGTTATTATGACAAGTGAAATTTATTATAGTTGAAATTCATTCAGTTCAAAATGTAGAGATCTCCATCAGGGTTCTGTACACATGACAGATGAAAATTACCAAAATGTTTTGTGTCTTCACATTTGCACCTGTGCCAGCAAAGACCAGAAACATCACTGGAAGCTAAGTAATTCATCTTAAGTATCACCAGTCTATAAGGCACACGTGTAGAAATATAAACATATCACATTGTTGGATTTCTAAGGATTTAGACTGACATAATTGAAAAGTTTTGTTTATTTTTGTGCAGTTTATTCTTTTACATGGATTTTCTTTTTACAGTAGCTCTTGGTTATGCCTCAGGTTTTGAGTGTACTACTTTGTGAATTTTGGCTCAAGGGAATATTTAATATCAACAAAATAATGTCTTCCAATTTGTGTTATATATTCACACTGATATAAAAATTGCTATATCGCCCAAATGCCTTGTCCTAAATCTGATACACATCTGATTTAAGTTATGGATTAAAGAAAACCTTCCCTCAGCAATTCCTCTCCAGTCAAGTTTCCATCCAATTGTAGCACAGATTTTATGATTAATGTGCACTTCCATCGACTAGCATATGAAGATGAGTTAAAACCAGTTTTGGTGCCATTAAACCACTGAAGAGGACACAAGGAGACGACTTTGTTAAAAGAGCTCCAGTCAAAGTTCAGACAATGGAAAACCATGTGGAAAACCTGATGGAAATATGACATTTCTGGTAGTTTCGTGTATGCACATAAAAACGTGGATGGAAGTGCACTGTATGTCTTCTGTGTGCATTTTTTTTTCTTGTCTGTTGTGCGATATCAGTGACACTGAAAAACATAAAAACACAATAAGCAATTATAATTTAAAGTTTGATAAGGAACTGAGAATTTACACAGCACTGTGAACATAGCCTGTGAGAGAGAAGGGGGAGTTATAAAGAGAGACTGTGCTCTCCTTCTCTCTGTTAGACTGTGGCTTACTTGCTCTTTTGCTCAGACACGCACACACACACACACACACACACACACACACACACACACACACACACTCTCTTACTTCTTGTGTTTGTCTGTGTGTGTGTGTCAGATGTGTGACCTGTGTGTGTGTCTGCAGTGTGGAAGACATGGAGCAGCAGAAGAAGCAGGACAGTGACTCGGGTGTCGGCAGTGACAACGGAGACAAGAGACTGTCTGCTACTGAGGTACTGAGTGTATGCGTGCATGTGCAAGTTTATGTGACATTTTGTGTGTATATCCCTTTGTCTAAATATGTTGTGTGCCTGTTTCAGCTATAGAATTTTTTCCCTTTTCTAGTGAGATCCCCAACAGCTCAGCTTTCTTTTTAAATGTGTCAGTCTTTACACTTATCTGTCTGTGATTTCCTACAGTATTTTGACAGCGAAGACCACCTTGTTGAATAATCATCAATGCAGTGACATAATAGAGGGATTATTTTAGTGCTCACTCTGGTATAACACTATCTGCATAGAAAAAGTGGCTGTCTTTTTACTTCTAGTGTACTGTCTGTATGTGTTTGAGTCCTTTATTTGTAAAAGCTACGGATTTTAATTTTATTCTCCACAAATGTGGTGTGGGAAATCTGGTATTTTTCATTATTTTCTGACAGGTTTATTATCAAAGATGACAGCGACATTAATTAGATTAGTTTGGAAAGTAGACTTCACAAGAAATGTAATTATTTTAACAAGTAACTTTCAAATAAAATCAGATTACAAACATGAGATCTGAAAGCTGTGGTTGTTTAATTTAATGACAAAGTGCAGAGTGGCTACAGAGGAATTGTGATTAGTAAGCAGTTGAAAATATAGATATGTACATCTAGATGCTGCATCCGGGCTTCAATATAAGTCTCTGCCACCGCCATCTTACTCAGGGATTCTGAACTGTAAAGAGATGACTGAAAATGCCAGAGTTTTGTGTTGCTTTTGGATGTTCCAAATGAAGAACTACCAAGACTAAACAAATGGGAATAAACAAAAGACTAAGCAGATGGGAATAATGTAAGTTGACAATATTTTACTGTTACAGATGTGTGGAAATTGATATATCACAATAAGTAGTTAAGCCTTTTTGTTAAGTGATACTTATATTACATTTCTAAGAAAAGAAGAATTCATTTATTATAAAATGTTTTTACAGGATCGTCAGTATGCCCCTGACCCAGTTTAAGTTAACACACAAAAAAAAAGAAAAAGAAAAAAAGGTTAACTAACGCTCAGGAGAAGGTAGAGGAATTGCAACAGTACTTAAATGCCAGGGATTGGGAAAGAAGTCACATAAGACAACAAAACTCCTGCTAAATGCAACAGAAGCTTGACTTGTACTATCCAACTGTCCAGCCACTTCCTTTTTACAGATGCCTGTGTAACTCTTAAAATTTTGTAGTGGTTTAAACACATCTCATTACTGACAGTTAGATTGCAGTCTTACCACTGTTCCAAATTCTTTAACTGAAAAATGACAATTGATAAAATTTAAATATCTGAATTTATTTTAATCACTCATTTTGAAAGCAACCCAATTGAGCTTTCAACTAATTTAATTTAATGCTTCTCTCAATATATGTCTTGTCCAAATATCCAACATTTTTTTCCCCCTCACTGTTCGGACTTTTAAGATTTAGCCCTCCGAAAAAGCTTGACAGGAAGCACACAAACTTGTGTTTGTCCTTTGTCTTCTTTATTTTTTTTACATCAAAATGACCACAAGTGACCACAGATCATAAACCTGAAACAATCAAATGAAGTATAAAAAGTTACATATAATAATATCAATGAAGCTGTAACTACTAAATAGCTGCTTTCATTTTCCCAATAAACAAAAGATAGATTCCTTTAGATATGCAAGCAATCAAATGTCCTTTTTATAAATAAAAGTTGAATTACATAGAACACAGCAGACCCAAATGATTAAATACCATTGTGTCTTGGCTAACTTTAATAACTAAGAATGCTAGTGGGAACTAACCCAGAATGCTAACGGAGTTAGCCGTGAATGCTAACGGAAGCTAGCGGAAAATGCTAACGCGAGCTAGCAGCACTAACCGCGAATGCCAAATAGACATAAACATAACACATGTATTTATAAACTACACATCGCTAGCAGGATTTTATCCAGTTAGGTGCTGCTACTTACCAATGGGCTGCGTGCTTCTGTCTAAGACCTGGATATACACTACTGCTGCCATCAAAACAAAACCGGAAGTCGCATGGACTTACAAATAGCTTTTCAAAATAAAACAAGGAGGTACAAAACCCTTAAATTATTCAGACCCACAAATACTTTAAGTAACACAAGTCTTGACACTCACACTTTAATTTTCTGTAACATGTTAGTACTGTCATATGTAAAAAAAAAAAAATACACAGGTAATCTATGTTTATCCCAAAATTTGAATGTGTCAGGTTTTGTTCTGGTTTCATTAAATTATATGGCTTGTTTTCACAAACTTCTTAGATCAGCAAATTGAACTTTAACCCATAAGAACCTGGACCCATTTCTCCTTCGAGGAAAATTATGGGGGACATAAAATAGACGAAATAGACCACATAGAACACATTTCTGACATTTTTGTCAAAACAGCGCCCAAAGATCTGTAATGTTACATATATGTCACATTAGGTTTTCCGTGACAATTTTAAGGTTATAGGCCCGATGTGACATATATGTCACAACGATATTTATCTGATTTGTTTTATATCAATTTGTTCAAGAAATGTGTTCACAACAGGTTAAATGTAATAAAGGATATGTTATGTAAGCAGTGGAATTCTTAAATGGCTTGAATCTTACCTTTAGCAACAAAAAACAAGCTTTTTAAATTTAGCTAGTTCGGTTACATGTGTTAACCTGGCACACAGACATCTTGGAAATGTTGTTATGGGAACACAAAATCACATGACCTGTCACATGACCAATCACTGTCACTTAGGGACTTCAGGAGTTAAAGCCAAGGATAAAGATGTATGAGGAACTTTCCAGGACATTTAAAAAACACCTGTGTCACCGTGGGTTCTTTTGGTAACACCATGCTTTCCCTAGTGCTCAAAGGGAATTTTCTCTAACACAACATCTGCATGGAGCTAAAGCCTACAGGTACTTGAGAAAAATAATGAAGATACTACTCACACACTTCAAAAGTCACCCTTTCCACACCTTCACTCTTGTCAAGACTAAGTATAACAGGTCTGTTGTGGTGTATTGAGTCTTTATGTCACCCTATTAAACTTATATGCACAGAATTTTGACATCCAAGGTTTCTTTCATGGTGTTTTCAATTCAATTCGTATTTGAAGAATGAAGTATCCCAGTATAAAATAATATTCCTTCTTTTCACAACTTTGTAGCACCAATACAGAGATTGATCAGTTTTTCATTGATTCCGAACTTAAATGAGTAATCTCCTCATCTAAATATCATTTTAATCTTTGATCACAGTCCTGTTACTATAGGCATCGATATTGGATGTAAGGAAGCCCATTACAATTGGGCATTTAACCCAAACTCGCTTAATGATGTTTTGTTCTGTTTTTTTTCTGAAAAATGCTCAGTTTTCATTAAGGAGTATGCAGGGACGTTTTAAAGTAGTGTTAAGAGGATTTGCTATATTATATGAAGCCACTCTCACACACACGTACACAAAAAAAAGCAGAAATAGATTATGTGAAATAGCTCAGCAGCCCTCTTTGCTTGAAAACAGTACAGAAAAGCACCATTTTCATCTGCACTTAAGGATATCATAAAACTAAAACATGGATGTAAGCAACTGCATTAGTCATTACCAACTCTAAGTGAGCTCCTCTTTTTAGTCTACATTGTGCTTCCTGGGAAGGCTGCCCTTTGAGCCTGCTGCTGTTTGCCCTATGCATCGAGTCCCATATCAGCATCAGGAACAACCCAAAAATTATCACTGTGAATTTAGGAAAAATTGATCATCACATAGGTTCTGTATGCTGATGACATAATTTTGTTGCTTTCACAGTCAAATATATTCCATTGTTGTTGGACCACAAAATTTTGGCAGAAAAGTGAATTTATGCCCTTGAGCAAGGATCTAGATCAGAGATACTCATTGCGTGCCTCGCGAGCCACATGCTGCTCATCAAGCTTTAATTGGTGGCTCGCATAATAGCTTATAACAATATGGTAACACAGCCAATATATTTTTTCAAATGGGCTACATAAACATACAGTGAACCCTGCACTACAAAAACGCAAACATCTGCATTATACTTCTCCCTTCACCTTAATAATGAAAGTGAAGGGAGAAGTATTAATTAAGGCTTAATGGTGTTCCCTAAAGGGGGCACTGTCAAACCTGGCAACGCAGCCTGGTTATGGCATTGTTTACAACACCGTCACACTTGACCGCAGTGCATTAGCCAATTTGAGATGCAGGCACAAAATGGATCATTTTTTAATGAAAAAAGGGCAAAACCAGCACAAAAACCAGACGGACAGACACACAGTGTTGTAATGAATAGTGAGGAGAAACAGTTTGAGGAAGCAAACAAAAGTCAGCTTGAAGACACCGGAGAGGGGACGAGCAGGCAAACACCAGGTATACCCAATAAAAAACGAAAGGTATGAAGCATACAAGATGAGCACAGGAAATTTCAAGAAAAGTGGACAGACGAATTCATATTTATTCTTCATGGCATGAATCCTCTGTGCTTAATAGGCAAACAAACCTGCGCCTGTTTCAAATGAAGCAAATTGGAACGCAATTTCAAAACTGCGCATCCAAATTTCAATGAAAGTTATCTGTCTGGCAGTGAATTAAGAAAGAAGAAAATAGCACAGCGCACTGCTGCACTTTGTGAACAGCAAAATCTTATCCACAGGACATCCTCTACTGCAGAGCGTTTAACAGAGGCATCTTTTGCCTGGATTTTGGAGTGGGCCAAAAAAAATGCTCTCAGACTCAGAAATAGTAAAAGACTGCTTTTTGGCTTCAGCAGAAATACTGTTCACAGACTTTGATAACAAGGACACGATCCTTAAACAAATAAAAGGATTACAGTTGTCTGATTCAACAATAATGAGGCAGATGGAAGACATCGGAAAAGATGTACGTGACCAGTTGTTGGCTGATCTGCGCCCCGTACCGCAGTGGACGAAAGCACAGACATCACTGATGTTGTTCCAAACAAGAGATAAGGATATGCTGATTGCACTTTTGGTATTTTTTGAGGAAAATCATCTCAGCTGGTCCAAACTTGCAAGTGTGTGTACTGATGGTGCCCCAGGCATGCAAGGCAAAGAGAAGGGTCTTATTGGCCTCATGAAAAAAAGAGATGAAGTGCCCAATTTCATCAGCTTCCACTGCACCATTTGTCAGGAGGCACTGGTATCAAAGCTCAGAAACAATTAATTCCAAAATGTGATGCAAAGGGTTGTGTATGTTGTCAGTTACATTGTTTCAAGAGCACTAAACCATAGACAGTTCAGATAGTTAATTCAAGACTATGACACAGAATACAGCAATTTAGTGTTACACATTTAAGTGAGATGTTTGTCCCGTGGAAAGGTGCTGGAGTGGTTCCTGAGTTACTCCTTCCTGAAATCAGCACTTTCTTGGACAGCAAGGGGAAACACCAGCCAGAGTTGAAAGACCCACACTGGATCATACAGCTGGCCCTCCTTACTGACATTACCTGTCACCTGAGTGCTCTCAACTTGCAGCTCCAAGGGAGAGACAAGCTTCCAAGTGACATGCTGAAGACAGTCAGATCATTCCAAAACAAAATAACTGCTCTGTGGATACCTGACAGAGAACTCATCCACTTCCCAAAACTCAGAGCAACAACCACAAGTGACCCTCTGCAGCAGCACTTCAGCTACAGAGGATTTGTTGAAGTTTTGGAGGAGCTGAAGGGTGAGTTTGAATCCAGATTCAGTGATGTGACTGAACATAAGGAGAATTTCAATTTTATTGAAAACCCCTTCCATGTGGATGTATCTTCTCTCACTCCAACCATCAAACAGCTCTGCCGTGGTAATCGTGCCACTCTGGAGGATGAAATAATAGAGCCACTCTCCAAGTTGAACTCAGAGCAGGTGTTGGCCACTTCTTGAGTTTGTTCTCTGAAGCAGACTTTCCCAGTTTGAAACCACTTGCACAGAAAGTGATGTCTTTCTTCATGAGCACATACACCTGTGAGTCAACATTTTCAACCATGAACACTATCAAGAGGATCCTTGAATACCTCACTGTGATTAAACAAAAAACTAAAAATTAAAAAAACATGAAGAAAGTCAAGGACATGCATGCCAGCTTCCGCTCATCCCAGTGTTAATGTAAATATGGTCTTAATTGAAAATGTATTGGTTGTGTTGTTTTTTTTGTGGGATGTCCAATTCATATGTAGAAATGCACATCTGCAAAGGTGACTTGGTATGTTGTCGTGAAAGTGGCTCTCCCCTTGATTTTGCTCTGCCAATGTGGCTCTTGTGAAAAAAATAGTGAGGATCACTGATCTAGATCCTGAGTTTTTTTAATGATCTCCCAGTTAAAGTTTACTATTAGAGTATAATTATAATTATACTTTTCAATACAAAACAGAAGCAAAAGAAATACTTAATCATAAAATACTACAAGGACAATAAATAGCTCCAGCACACCCGTTACCAGCACATTCACAAACTGTACATACACAGACACACAAACTCAGGCACAATTGCATTACAGTCTGGATGTTTTTCTCAGCTCTGTTATAGCAGAGGGGACAAAAAATCCTGCTGAACTTCACTCTCTTCCATGACAGCAACATCTAACAGTGACCAGATGGGAGGAGCACAAAGTGTGGGTTGAGGGGGGGACTGGGGTCAAGTGCTGTGGTGTCAGCTCTTCGTGCAGTGGCTGTGTGGTTGAGGTGTGGGAGGCCAGTGATGTTGGCAGCCTTGTGTGTAATTTTTGTAAGTCTGTTCTTGGAGGGGTTGACGGCATATTAAAGAAGCAAGGGGAGCAGTAGAGGAGGATGGGTTGAACTATACTTTTGTGAAGTAGCAGCAGAAGGTGGGGGGCAATGGAAAGTGCTTTAAGTTTGCGGATGTCTTTGTTGGCAGTGTTTATGGATGTTAATTTTGTGTTCCTCAAAGTTTAGTTTATTGTCTAGGGTGATGCTGAGATATTTGTGGCTCTCCACCATTTCAACAACTTCACCATTGATGCTCATGGGTGTGTGGGTGGGGTTAGAGGCTGACCTGTGTGTGCTGGAGGAGTTGAAGATCAGTTCCTTTGTTTTGGAGACATTTAACTGTAAGTGATTGTCTGTGCACCACTGTGTTCCCATGTCACACAGTGATGGAGTCATAGTAGGTTGCAACCAAGTTGTTATCGTTGAGTAGTGCGAGTACTGCAGTGTTGTCCAAGTATTTGAGGTATGTGACGGTGGGTCGTAGACTCGTTTTCAGTTCACTGGGGCAAAAAACTAAATGTTAAGAAAAATATCCTGTGCTTTTATTGCGTTTATTCATGTTGTGGCTCAGGTCATGGCTTGTCATTAAGGGGTGATGGTGGGTCCCAAAACCAGACCACTTGAGAACCACTGGTGTAGAGGGTAAACAGGAAGGGGCTCAGGACACAACCTTGTGGGGCTCCAGTGTTGGTGATGGAGGATGAGGATGTTGTACAGTCCACTCTAACGGAATGTGGTCTGTCACTGAGGAAGCTGTGTTCCCAGTGGATGGGGCATTCAGGTGATGGAGTTTCCTGATCATCTGGTGGCACTGGATGGTATTGAAAGCTGAGCTGAAGTCAACAAGGTGGAGTCTTGCAAAGTTACCGGGTGATTCGAAGTGTTGTAGGCCTCCCAGAAGAGAGAGTAATGTGAAATTGTTCATCTGTGAAATCTGCTTGTTCAGTTGCCAGAGGAAAGGCTGACCAAAAAGATCTTTGTTTAGGATTGAGCTCACAGCCCTCCTTGGTCAAAAGATGCTTCTGCAATATGTTATATTTTCAAGAACAGTTTGCAGTGTAAAATAAATGTGATTAAACAAAAACTACTACAGATCCATGGGGAACAGTGGAAAAAGGAGATCTGGAAAAAGCAAAGCTGTGCAGTATGTATGCGTTAATTGTGATCTTAGTGTCGTTGATGAATTTGATTTTCTGTTCCACTGTCCCGTGTGTAGCTACTTGAGAAACCATTGTTCGAAAAAAAAAAAAAATATATATATATCCAGTTGAAGAACCATGATTTGTTTTTGGTTCTGGTCTGAGGCAATATATTGAATTGGCTCTTTGAGGAGATTTTTTGCATCCAACATGATACATTTACTATCATGGAATTTGAAATGTTCTCTTTATTAATTTGTATTTGAATCATATATTATGATTTGTTATATGGTCTTCCTGGCTGTTGATGGTATTGTTTGGGTTAGGGTTAGATTTAGATTTAGATAAAAGCGCAGTGCTCCTGGGGGAGCACTGCGGGGGGCACAGGCTCTCGGGGGCTGGGGTCAGGGTTAGGGTATATATACATATATACACAGTGTTTCCTCTAGGATTTTTTTCAGCAGGGGCAGGCTCTCCGGGGAACCGTGTCGGCGTAAACAAATGACACTTGACTGGAAATTTTACTTTTACAACCTATTTATTGAATGGCCAGTTGTAAATTGCTTTTTAAAGGCTGAATGTGTGTGTGTGTGTGTGTGTGTGTGTGTGTGTGTGTGTGTGTGTGTGTGTGTGTGTGTGTGTGGGTGGGTGCGCTGTGTCCGTAACCCCCGCTCCTCCCCCTCCTGTTCAGTGCGTACACAATGAAGCCACCACAAATCATGTAGTTGACCAATCACATGCGGCTTGAACGGAAAAAAAGTCGAGAAAAAAACAAAAACAACCCCAAAGTGGCTCCCGCTCCGGTCCCAGACAGGAACCGGCTCTGATCGTTCACTTCAAAGAGCCGGCTCTAAGAGCCGTTTCGTTCGCGACCGACACATCACTACTGACTAGCGTTATCTTCATCTGCTGTCTTTCTCTTCTTAGAGAAATATTTGAACAAGCTCATCTGAAAATGCAGTCAGCAGTTACATCATGGCGTGTAGATATTAGCTTAATTCTATCAATTAGTTTACTCAAGTTAGCAACACTGAGTTGGCACTGGGCCCAATTAACTTAAGCTACCGATATGTTACGTAACGTTAGCTAGCCATCAATATTCTCCGGTAAGTTGCAGCCCTATTTTCCAAGACAACATTCCTCTGACTCTCTGACCTGGTGCCTGGGTGCTTAATGTGATGTCACTTTCAAGGCTGTGCTCTCGTGAGGAATTAACATTGGACTCTGCTGTGAAGGTGGAGACATGCAGTGGTGGTGTATTTTCGACAATTAAAAGAAAAAAAAAAAAAAAAAGAAACACTGTATATACATATATATGTGTGTGTATATGTATGTATATACATATATATGTGTGTGTATATGTATTTACATACATATATATACACATACATACATACACACACACACACACACACACACACACACATATATATATGGTTCAACAGTGATGTCTTACATCAAAATTAGTCATACATGAAAATTAATATTTTCATTCACATTTTGGTATGAAAACCATATTGATTTCTTCACTGAATCAAATAGGTGTAAATAAATGATAAGCTAGAAAGCCATTTATAGCTGCAGCTAAAAATATTTTTTTTTATTGATTAATCTGTCAGTAATTATTTGATTATTAAATTAATAGTTTAAACTACATAAAGTCAGAAAATAATGAAAATGTCCATAACAGTTTTCTCAGAGCCCAAGGTGATATCTTTTGTCTGTCTTTTTGTGTAACCAATAATCGAAACCCCCAAAATACTAATTGGAGAAGCTTGGACCAAAGAATGACTTCAAAAGATTAATCAATTATTTTCATTTTTCATTACTTTTCTGTTGATTGACAAATCAATTGTTTCAGCTCTACACCAGGTCTGTTGTTGTTTTTTGCAGCCGTCAGATGAAGACAGTTTGAGTCTCAATGTACCAATGTGTCACATCACAGAGGAGGAGGCAATCAGTAAAGACAACTCAAGTGAACACATCAGCTCTCTCACAGGTACTCACACATGCATACACACACACACACACACACACACACACACACACACACACACACACACACACACACACACACACAGCTGATGATGGACAGGATGTGGTTGTTATTTACTACATATATTTTATTTTACTACACGAGTACAGTGGACATGTGTGTCTGTGTATTGTGTGTGAATGCATCTGTATTATATTATTTTTTTATTAAGTTCAATTCAGTTTTCACTGAAATAGAAAAGACGAAAATGGAAAACAAGAGAATGTTTTGCATTTTTGTTAGATGAATGACTCAAATGGTGAACTAATCATCAAAAATGTCTGTTGATTATTTTCTGTCAGCTAACAAGTATTACCTGTAATCAATATTAACGATTAACAAGTCTTATTAAATGCACCTCTCCTCACAGTGGGCCTCATTAATTATTTGTACTGAACTGTAACAGGTTGGTTTAGGACCCAATTGCAGTTCCACCGGAACACGGAAGTTGCTTTCACTGACTTTGACCTAGAGAGTGGCACAGACAGATAAGCCGTAGAACTGAGCAATTTACCGTTTTGAACTATTGTCTCTCAAAGTACAAGGCACACCAAGATCAATGTTCTGTTCAGAACTATTGAGAATTTCTTGAAATGTTTGGTGAACCAAAGATTCAACAGTCACTGACAGGCAGAGATCCAGGAAGTGCAGGACAAAACTCTGAGTCAGATACAGAAAGTAGAGGTGTTTACCAGAGAGCAGATGACCAGGTGAAGTCAAAGGCAGGCAGGTCCGGTAACGAAAGATCAGTCCGAACGCTGGAGAGTCTTGCATAGTGCGAAGAAACAATCTGGCACTGAGTGAGTGAAGGAGAGCAGCTTCAGTACTGGACTGATTGGGAATGAACCTCAGGTGTGTGATTGGGTGAGTGGGCAGGTAGGCTGACAAGGGGAGTGAGAGTGGAAAAGTACTGGCTGAGCACATGAGTAGATGGCAAGGAAATGGCAGCAGGTAAGCAGCTGAATATACTGTGACACTAACAATAAACTGAGTGTTTGTTTATGTAGCATATGAGTTCCATCCATCCATCCATCTTCTTCCGCTTCATCCGGGGCCGGGTCGCAGTGGCAACAGTCTGAGCAGGGACGCCCAAACTTCCTTTTCCCCACACACTTCCTCTAGCTCTTCCGGGAGGATCCCGAGGCGTTCCCAGGCCAGCCGAGTGACATAGTTACTCCAGTGTGTCCTGGGTCTTCCTTGGGGCCTCCTCCCAGTGGGGCATGCCTGGAATACCTCCCTAGGGAGGCGTCTTGGGGGCATCCAATAGAGATACCACCTGGACGGCACCTGGATGGCACCTCAGCTGACTCCTCTCGATGTGGAGGCGCAGCAACTCTACTCTGAGCTCCTCCCAGGTGATAGAGCTCCTCAACCTATCTCTAAGGGAGCGCCCTGCCACCCTGCGGAGGAAACTCATTTCAGCCGCTTGTATCCGGGACCTCGTTCTTTTGGTCATGACCCAAAGTTCATGACCATAGGTGAGGGTAGGAACGTAGATTGACCGGTAAATCAAGAGCTTCGCCTTTCGGCTCGGCTCCTTCTTCCCCACGACAGACCGATACAGCGACCACATTACTGTTGCCGCTGCACCGATCCGCCTCTCAATCTCACGCTCCATCCTTCCCTCACTCGTGAACAGGATCCCGAGATACTTAAACTCCTCCACTTGAGGCAGGAACTCTCCCCCAACCTGGAGGGAGCAAGCCACCTTTTTCCGGTTGAGAACCATGGCCTCGGACTTGGAGGTGCTGACTCTCATCCCAGCTGCTTCACACTCGGCTAAGAACCCCCCCAGTGCATGCTGAAGGTCCTGACTCGAGGGAGCCAACAAGACAACATCATCCGCAAAAAGCAGAGATGAAATGTGCCGGCTCCCGAACCTGTGCCTAGAAATTCGGTCCATAAAAATAATGAACAGAACTGGTGACAAAGGGCAGCCCTGCTGGAGTCCAACATGCACTAGGGATGGGTATCGTTAGGATTTCTATGAATCCGATTCCGATTCCGATTCCGGTTCTGCTTATCAATTCCGGTTCCTAACGATTCCTTATTTCGATTCCAAAATAGTAAAAAAATAGAAGGCCAAATGTTTATTTAACAAAAGTAACTTTATTCCTTTACCTTTTAAGAAAAAGGTAAACAAAAACTAGACAATTTCCCCTTGGGAAATTTTGAAAGGACCACGGGGGCTGCTGCCGGAGTGTTGACATTAGCCACAATGCTAACAGCGGCTAATGCTAAGCTAACATTAGCATGTCAAATAACACATTGAAAAGATCTCAAACAGCATTAGTTTGTGGCTGGGAGGAGTGTGGAAAGACAAAAAATCTGGAGTTTTTTTAGGCTCTCTCCCACTCTGACCGATGACCTCACGCACTCTAACACGAACATTCCATGCAATGCACACCCATTATAATCTCAAAGTTTCTCCAAAATTGATCACGATCATTGAACAGCCTTTGATCAAAAACTATACGGCCTATCAAATCATGGAATAATACACCAATACGCAAGACTTGTGTCTACATTTTAAAGTTGGAACGGCATCTCTAGGTGAACGTATGCTGGAGCAGTAGTCCTTTGAAAAATGTCGAACTTTTTTCGCTTTTTTCACCTTGTCCCATTTACTTTGAATGGGAAATTTTTGTATTCTGTAGAGAAAAATAATAGCACACCGAGTCCGATCGAGCCGCACGTTTTGGTATATCATTTGAGTGGGTGCTCGCTATCATTTATGACTAGTAGCGAACCGAAATTCGTACGGAAGATGAATAATAATAATAATAATAAGAAGAAGAAGAAACACGCAGAAGAACAATAGTGTTCAGTGCTCAGCACTGTATCACTAACTAGACAATTTCCCCCAGGGAAATTTTGAAAAGGCCACGGGGGCGAATGCCAGACTGTGTACATTATGATGAGATTTCATTAGAGATTTCAAATCGCGGCTAATGCTAAGCTAATATTAGCATGTCAAATAACACATAGAAAAGATGTCAAACCATTAGAATGCATTTAAAAATCATTTTACCCTAGGTTAGCATGTTAGCATTAGCATGCTAATCATTAGCATATTAGCACAACAACCCGACATCAAAAGTCAAACCTGTATGCACCAACAAGTTCATAGGACCTCATGTTAACATTAGCCGCTATTAGCATTGTGGCTAATACTAACAGGCCAACATCACTCATTACATTACTGACATTTCAAACCCACCAATAACAGAAAATCAGCTACATAGCCGCAGCTGGAGCTACATATGTGTGTTTGTGTGTGTGGCAGAGGAGTGCTCAGAGAAGTACTGAGGCTCAGCGGTTGCCACGGCAACTTGAGCTGGTTGCCCTTGACGATAGGGGCCGCCCACGCAGACAGACAGGGGCAGACAGAAACGTGGAGAAAAACAACCATTTTCTGCCTCTGCACTACTCTTGCATTCGGGCTTATCCTGAGAGAACAGTAGTTCCTATCAGAAAAAAACACAGACCGTCATCGCTGTAAGGACTTCCTGAACACTTTGGTGTGCTTTTGGTGTTTCTACAGTCAATATTTCGCAGACACTGGCGAGTTGAAAACAGGGGTCCGTTCTGCTTCTCTCAGAAAATCTTTGTATTGGAGTGAATGAGGAGCAGAGACTGTACTGTATCACTAATAATAAGAAGTAGAAGAAGAAGAAGAAGAAACACGCAGAAGAACAAGAACAAGAACAAGAGAGGAAGAAGAGTGTTCAGTGCTTTGCCCTGTTCACTGCAGCTAGTGCTTGTGCGATTGCACCGTAGCCCTAATAAGAAAAAACACGCAGTATAACAATAGGGGCTCGGTGCGAAGCTCATGTTGGTCCGTTCACAGACTACTACTAGTCTGACTGCATCCTTTTTCATCTGCACCCACCTCCAGCTGCATTTCTTTAGCATTTGAGTTGTTTTGTCAGACTTCACAAGTGTAGTTAATTACATTGTTTAAAACCACCCAGTGGAATAATGTCAATTCTGATTATGAAGTGAACCCACATAGCAAAGTCTGACTGGTTGTGTGTTTAGATCTATTGGGTTAGATTATTTGTACATTGAAGGGGTCAGCAGCAGCCTGTATGAAGGAATTTATTTATTGAACATACCAATATGACTGAAATTCAATTGGTTAGAGAGTCATATTGGTGATTTTGGTAACTGTCTGATTAATTTCCCAGCCCTATCATCTGATAACTGATAAGATTCATAAAGTTATTAGACTGATGTTTTCATCAGGAATGATTGTGTAATTACAAATGTTTATGTAGCTGTGCTTCTCCTTAACCTGTCTGCAGTGAGTCTACGAGCATGAGCACACAAAAAACAAACAAACGAACAAATAAACAAACAACAAATTTCATTTCTACAACAACTAGCTGTAAGTGACAGCATTCAGCATTTTAAAAGATAGAATGCATTAGTCTAGATAAATTAGATTGAGGGTGCTATGAAAACAAAAAATGCATAAAAACCAATACATAATTGAGTGGATCAAAATAGGAAATTATTATGAGAAGTGTGGGCGGCACGGTGGAGCAGCAGGTAGTGTGCATGCCTCACAGCAAGAAGGTCGCCAGTTCGATCCCCGGGTCGGGCGGGGCCTTTCTGTGTGTGAAGTTTGCATGTTCTTCCCGTGCATGCATGGGTTCTCTCCAGGCACTCCGGCTTCCTCCCACAGACCAAAAAATGCTCATTAGGTTGATTGGTGACTCTAAATTGTCCCTAGGTGTGAATGTGTCCCTAGGTTGTATGTATGTCGGCTGGCAACCGGCTCAGGGTGTACTCTCGCCCGTTGACAGCTGGGATAGGCTCCAGCCCCCCCCCAACCCCGAAAGGGATAGTCGGGGGTATAGGAGATGAATGAATGAATATGAGAAGTGTGACAAAATCATTGAGGAGATGTAATTGTAAAATAAAAGGTCAGTAAAGTACAAATGTCTGTTGGATATCTTAAGTAATGTTAAACTCATAATAAACGTGAATAAAATGGGGTTAACCCTCCACCGCATCCCAAATGATAAAGTCAACAGGGCTAATGCAAAATATGAATTGCAACATTACACTCATTGTTCTATTGTTCTTGTGTTGAATTTCCAACAGTGAGAATGCCATCATTTTAGGCGGGTGCAGAAGATGTAATGGACGAGTGTTTTTTAGCAGACTCAGATATTCAGCAAAGATATTAATTTGAGCCAGCAGTCCAATGGAGAGATGCTGAGGTGGCGGCCGCATTAGCTGTGCAAGAGGATACGGCCAACAGTGACCACCCAGATCCTGAACTGCCGAGAGCAAACAGTTACTGGTCGTACTGTTGCTCAAATTGCTTTCCGACTTTAGTCATAGTATGACTGTAGTATGATGTACAGAATGCTAAACTTTTTTTTTTTTTTTTTTTGAAAATTGATACGTTGTAACACGTGTTGATTTGAATAAAGTTGTTGTTATAATTGCATAGTTGCATAATTATTAGGAAGTGTCTTTACCTCAGACTAAATGGGCCAAAAAGAGATTTAACAGACTCTGAAAAGTCAAAAATTGTAACATGCCTTTCAGAGGGATGCAATACTCTTGAAGTAGCTAAGGTATTGAGGCATGATCACCAAACAGTCAAACATTTTGTTGCAGATGGTCAACAGGGTCGCAAGAAATGTGTGGAGAACAAAAGATGCAAATTAACTGCAAAAGATTGAGAAGAATTAAACGTGAAGCTATCAGGAACCCATTATTCTCCAATGCTGCCATATTCCAGAAATGCAACCTACCTGGAGTGTCCAGAAGTACAAGGTGTTCGGTGCTCAGAGACATGGTCCAGGTAAGGAAGGCTGAAACACAACCACCACTGAACAAGACTAATAAGTTGAATGTCAAGGCTGGGCCAAGAGATATCTGACGACAGTTTTTCAAAGGTTTTTTGGACAGATGAAATTAGAGTGACTCTTGACAGACCAGATGGATGGGCCCATGGCTAGATCCCTAATGGAGACAGAGCTCCACTTTGAGTCATACACCAGTAAGGTGGAGGTGGGGTACTGGTATGAGCTGCTATTTTTAAGGATGAGCTGGTTGGACCTTTTCGGGTTGAAGATGGACTTAAAATCAACTCCCAAACCTACTGTCAGTTTTTAGAAGACACTTTCTTCAAGCAGTGATACAGGAAAAAGTCTACATCATTCAAAAAGGCCATGATTTTTATGTAGGACAATGCTCCATCACATGCATCCAAGTACTCCACTTCATGGCTAGCCAGCAAAGGCCTTGAAGCACCCTGGGACCCCTGGGCTTTAGCACCCCCTGTGTAACTGGCTGCTTGACTTCCTCACTGAAAGACCACAGTCAGTGTGGGTTGGACAGAACACCCCCTGTGTCATCACCCTCACCACAGGCTCCCCTCAGGGCTGTGTCCTGAGCCCTCTGCTGTTCACCCTGATGACACATGACTGTGTCCCCAGGGCTGCCACCAACCACTTTGTGAAGTTTGCACCTGCACTTCCTGCGATAAGCAGAGCCTACCTGCCCCCACCCATCCTCAATATATTTGCTGTTTATTTTAATGTACTTGTATATATCACACCATGTCTTATTTATTTTTTTTACATATTTTTAATCCTGTGCTGAGCCTCTTGCAATGAAATTTAATTTGGTGTACACTCATTGTTTACTGAATGACAATAAAGTTTGTGTAAGTCTAAAGATGACAGAATAATAACATGGCCCCCTACCTCACCTAACCTAAACCCTATTGAGAACTTGTGGGTCCTTAAATATGAGATTTACAGTGTGGGAAGACAATACACCTCTTTGAACATCATTTGGGAGGCTGTGGTTGCTGCTGTACAAAAAGTTGATCATTGTCAGATCAAGAAACTAACAGACTCCATGGATGGAAGTCTCACGACAGTTATTGAAATCAGTCACTGAATATTTGTTGAAATGTCAAAAGTGTTTATTTGTAAATTTCAAGTTGTTTATTTGTTATTTCTACTTTAATAAATCAGATGGGAAAATTTTAGTTTTTCCATTTAGCTGCGCAATAATTCTGCACTCTAATAGTCAGATTTGAGCTTTATTAACATTTTGGATTGACTGAGAGCACCGTATTTGTTCAAAAATAAAATTAATCCTGAGCAATACAACTTGCCTAATAATTGTGCTCGCAGTGTATAAACTTGAATTGTTTATACATTATATAGTAATGACTATCAAATGTGGCTTCAGATACACCTGTCAGATACACAGTTTTGGATGGATGCAGTATGACCTAAGACCAAAAAAGGATGATATATCAGTACATAAACAGTGTGTTTATATATTTTTTCAAATATAAAAACAGCAAGACAAGTAGCAAAAAGCAAAAACTTGGGTGGTAGATGACACTGTTTAAACAATCAGAAGCATACGGTGTGTGACAATTGCAGAGAAAAAATTGTATTTTTCTCACTTTTGTGAACAGTCAGAATGTGTGTGAATTGACTGACTGTAATTGCCAATCATTAGAGCATGCTTTTTCTGCCAGCCAAAACATGCTATGGCAAATGATTAGTTAGCAGTTCATCTGAACCAACTCAAAGATTGGTTAAAAAATTTGTGATTTTTTGAATTTTTTTTATTACTTGTTTTGGTCCATTGCTGAAAATAGTAAAATGATCATTGATATTAGCTGCTTAAATATGATCACATATAAGACAAAAAGTGGGGTAATAAAGCCATAACTTTGCTCCCCTGAAATGAATAATGGGGACGCATTTGCTCCACTTGCTCCATTGCTTAGTTGACTTTGAGAGTGTCTGGGCTCTTGAACACTATTAGAGAACACCAGCAGCTCCCCAGACACACAGTTTAAATAGACTTCAGTCAGCCTCAATCAGGGTCAGAGCTGATGGAGTGTCACATTAAATGAGCTGAGATGAGTGAAAAAAGGGCCCCTGGGTTATTTTTTCTTACAATCTCTCAACATTATAGGCAGGTCAACTTTTCACATAAATATAAAGTTGATAAATTTAAAGTTGTAGCTTAAAGATGAGACTTTCCCCAACTTTCCCAGTTGTTTATAGCAGCCCCCTAACTGATTTCTATGTGGATGGTTCTCTTGGGAAAGTCCAAAGGATGTGATGTTTAAGTGCACTCCAGAGTGTCTGGCCTCTCTTCAGCTCAGTCATGTTCAGTCTCATGTATGTCATGCCACTGTTTTAGCAGATGCCCAGCATGCTTGCTCATGACTGCAGACTGCACGCACAGACACAAGCAACAGGATTCTGACTGCAATTCATTTAAGCAAACTAAAATTGCTTACCACAATTATCACTAATTACTTACTAAATAATCTTCTTTTTCATCACTGACAGGTGTAAAGTTAAACAATGCTCAATTTCACATCTACACAATGTGTTGCTTTGTATTGTGGGATTCTTATCAGAAAGCAGGATACATGCCATGGACACTACTTTTTTCTTCCATTCAAATTCCATTTTGTTGGCACTATATAGTGGATAAATTTACACATAAGATAAATAAAATGGTGGGCAGTAAATCTAGTACACTATGGAGTGAAGACTGATTTCAGACAGTGCCTAAGACTCCAACACGTCAGTTCAAGACATTCACAGTACACGTTTCCTCCATTCTAGCAGACCCAAACTCCGAGTCAGTCCAACTGATTGAGGAAAGTCCTATGGAGGCCAGGAGGGACCAGTTCATCTACAGAGATTCTGCTCTCAGCACTAATTTCATCGACTACATCAAGGCAAGACCACATGTTCTAGTGCTGCTTCTCCTCTCAGAGTGGTTCAGTCAGTTTCTTATGAAATATTAATGTAGTAAATTGTTTATTTAATGAATAATGAGTGAAGTCTAGTAAGATTGTTATGTCACTGTACCACTTTATTCCAGTGTTAATTAGGCTGGTTGTCATTTTGAGCAAATTGAAGTGTGCAATTTGTTTGAGTAAAGGAGTCCACCACCAAGATTGTCACTTTATGTCAGTTAGAGTTTAAAAGTCATTGTCAGTTGATTTGTCATTAATGACCCTACAGTATGGCAGTGAGAGAGAGTGTCCTGTTATTAACGGTTACGTCACAGTGAGCCTGTGAGTCACTGTGGAGACTTTGCTCAACACGAGCTGAAGAGCTTGATGATGTAGATTCATTCAGTATAGCAAGATATTGAAATTATGTACCTTTGTGCTTCATACCTAAATGAGACTGTTTCTTAACCCATCACATATGACTATGCTTCTAGATCTCAGCAATTATCTCATTCAGTAGAATGTATATTATGGGGGACAAAGATATGGCAATAAAGATAAAGTTTTAATGGTTATGTTAATGAATTTAACTCAAATATAGATTATCCTTACAGGTCTCAGGCAAAATATAGATTTGACCTGAGAGAGAAGTGATAACAAATAACAACAAGGAACAATTATGGGGTTGAAGGAACTGATTAAAGAGAGAAAGAGTTTGTTAAGTCAGATTGTCAGGGTACAATTGTAACAGCTCTGAATTTTGGCCACTGGCTGAGCAAGTCTGTGAATCTTGTGACATTGTGTGTCCGTGTGTGTCCGTGTGTGTGTGTGTGTGTGTGTGTGTGTGTGTGTGTGTGTGTGTGTGTGTGTTTTTGTGTGTGTGCACACCTGTGCAGGGTCGGACAGCAGCAGACTTGGATGAGCCCCTCAGGATAGAGGAAGACTCACACTGGCCAATAGAACAAGTGTAAGCTCTTCTATGGGTTTATTTTTTTATCTGTCTACTTTTTTATATTATATATATATATAATTTTTTTTTTTGAGGGGTTGAGGGTCATTTATTTTTGTAGTCTTGACTCAGACACAACAACCGAACAATAAATGTATATGGACAAATACCAAGAGAAAACCATGAAATTAAACTGATACTAATCTGTATCGGGGTGAAAACTTGTCACCTTTTTTTTCAGTTTTTAGCTCAAAATAGGTTATCCACATGAATTGTGTACATATCGTCCAAGTCATCTGTGAGTAGGCACGCACATTTTGTGTCGCATCATGAATCTACTTCACCCTGTGCAATATTTTCTTCCCAGTGTGGCGAACACATGACCAGCCCCACTCTTCCTCTGATTGGCTTAACCTTAAATTCTAACCCTAACCAAGCTCACACCTCATGCCTAAACCTAACCAACCCAACCAAAGAAGACAAGTACTAGCCAATCAGACGTAGGGTTGGGTGGGTCATGACTTCAGCCATCAGCAGAGCAGAGAGGGGGACACAGTGAACTAGATGCAGATAAAGATAACGTTTTCCTCGAGTTGACAGAAACTACACATGGCACTGTAAGTGCAATAAAACCTTTGCAAGTTAAAAGCCAGTAAGAGTGCCCAATCAAAAAAGATAAAGTGTAGAAAGAGATACTTTCTTTTGTCTGCACTCTTCCATCCACCTCCATTTTCTTTTACACAACCACAGTGCACTGGTTAGTCACAGCTGACTAAATTTTAGGGCTGTCAACGAATATTCTAATTCTGAAAATATTTTAGAATTAAAAAAAAAAAAAAAAAAAAATCCATACATGCAATTGTGAAAAATAATATTCAACTGTGGAAATAAAAAAGCAGCAAACAAACAGTTTTAGTGGATGTGCATTGACAGTTCATACTCAGATTTTAACGTATTTGTACTCATGTACAACCAACAAGTGAAACTTGTAGTCTGAGGTTGTTTGCATCCAGCTCAAACACAGTGTGGTGATTGCGGTTAACCAAGGCAAAGTGCACTCCCAGATTAAATTGTGATGTGAGACCTGTATCTACTATCGATCATGTTTTATATCGAAGTCTGCAGACATTTACCTCTCACCACAATATTCTACAATATTCATCTAAATCTGTTAACTTTTAACATTACTTACAATGAGTGTCCACTATCACTTGTCATAAACTGTGCCAGCTTCCACATCACATTTAAAAAGGTCTAACGAAAAAAAATAAACATACATATCCTACATGCATGTCAATTGGTAATATATTACTATAGTGTGAAGCTGAAATATCTTGCTCACCCTTGGAAAACCATCTTGCCAGCACTGCCAGACTGCAGTCATGGTAGAGGAATCCATAATGCTCCTTCCCACAACTGACAGGTAGGCATGTAACAATCTATAAGCAAAAGGGTGACCTGTGATCCACAGTGATGGTTTAAAAAAAGAACGTTCTTGACTCTTCAACTCCTTTCCTGGGGCCAGGTCCATTAGATTTTCTGAATACACTTTGTAAGGCCTCCTTTCTTCTTCTTACCCATATTTCTGTGATTACTTTAAAAAAAAATATATATATATCAGTGTTAGTTACCCATAAACTGTCATCATGGTAATGGGGAGAGCGTAGACTCACATAGCTCTACCCTTCAGTAGTTCAACCGTACATGTTCAAACCTGAATCAGATCCTGAAGGGAGGGGAGGCTCCTATAGAACCTCAAACTCAGAGAGTTCACCAGGACGCTTCTGAATGGTTAGTCAAAAAATGTCTTTTTATTTTTTTAAGAACTTAGATATTACTTGTTCCATGCGAGCACCCTCTGTACAGGGGACAGTGTGAGATGTGCACAGTTCAGCTGGTCAATGCTCACACGAGGAAGCACAAATCCCAACTTGTAGCATACCAGAATGATGGGGAGAAACTCAGCTAAAAGCCTCTACCAAGCATTGCCACCCAAATGAAACATATTTCATACCCCAAGAAATTATATGGGCATGTAACAAAAATAGCGTATGTCCACTTTAGTGCGTCTGCTGATTTCAACACGTCATGCAAACCACACAAGCCTGGTATCATGAAAGCAGAGAGTCCGAAGGTCCTGGTTGTTTACATAAAGAGGAGGGGGTTTCTCTCTGGGTTTCCTTCCTTCTGGATCGTCATTGGTGTTTCTATGGTGAACTTGGGTGTTGTCCCTCGATTCTCTTGACTCTGACTGGTCAATAGAGGTGTTGATCATCAAATTCGACCACTGGGTTGCTGAGACATTGACTGGTCTAACTGCGCTGTTAGTTTCAGCGCTCTGTCTCATTTACACATGAATGGGCAGAGTTCACACATAGGACACTGCTCACCAGCACTACTTCACCTCAGGCTGAGAAAAAGTAGCAAGATTTGAATGTGCATGCGCAAGAGCATTCACATTCAAATCTAAAAAGTTGGTGCTATTATTGGTTGCAAATACTGGTATGCAAGGTTTTTTTTTATTTCTTGATTCCATAACACTGTATGTCCTATTTGACATGCTTAAGCTTAATTGTATTCCCAGAGTATATAAGAGGCCATTTCATGTCATAAGCAGCATTGCACATGCAAAGGCCTTGAGTGGTTTCCTGCTTACATTCAAGCAGCATTCAGCATTCAGCATTCAAGCATTCTAGCACAACTCAGAAGTTGTCAGCTCTCACATAAAGCCTAAAACAAAAGAATTATGTGAAGCCACAAAGGTAGCCATCTTGGCACTGCTGGAAATTGGCATGAGTGAGAGACAGGTAGTCAAAAATCTCCAAAACAGTTGTTCATTACACCAAGAAAAAGCAAGCTGAACATGGTGCTACCAAATTGCTAGCTGGTCGAGGCAGGAAATGTCTTTCTACCCCACGAAAGGACCGTGCACTCATCTGTTCCTGTGTCAGGAATTGTTGTCAGGCCTCCAGGGACCTTACAAATGAATGGGCACTGTCGAGAAATGTGACTTGTTCAGCAAGGACAGTTCGAAACCAACTTCTTGAAGCTGGTCTGAAGTCACACAGGGCACGGAAGAAGCCCTTCATTAACGAAAGGCAGAGGAAGGCCTGGTTACTCGTTGCTAGGGATCACAAGGATTGGACTGTTGATGATTGGGCTAAGGTTCTCTCAAGTGATGAATCTAATTTTGAGTTGATGCCCACTCCAGCCAACTTACTGGTTAGGAGGAAGCCTGGAGAAGCCTACAAAGCAGACTGTCTTGCCCCTACAGTAAAACATGGGGGTGGATTGGTGATGATCTGGGGTTGTTTCAGTGTGGGTGGAACAGGGCAAATGCAATTGTGTGAAGGGCAAATGAACCAGGTCATGTACAGGGCTACTCTTGAAAACAGTCTTCTTCCATCAGCTGATAAACTCCTTCCTGCCTTGAATGACTGGATTTTCCAACAAGAAAATTTGAACCATGTTTTGGCCTGCTCAATCACCAGATCTAAATTTCAATTGAAAACCTGTGGAAAATCATCAAACTCAAAATGGAGAACCACAAGCCCAAAAACAAAGCAAATTTGTTTGAGTTTTTTGCAACAGGAATGGGCTGCTGTGTCAGCAGAGCATTGTCAGAAGCTGGTGGAGAGCATGCCAAGAAGCATGGCTGTAGTCATCAAAAACAATGGTTATGCAATCAAGTACTAACTCATGTGTGTATCATGTGACTAACAGACAGAAAAGAAAACATGCAATGCCTGTTTTTGGCAGTACAATGCCATAGCTATTGATGTAAGAACTTAAGTGAGTTTGGTTATTATCAAGAAAGCCAGGGAAAATGGCTAAATATCAGCTCTTAAATTAAACTCTTATGAGCTATTTTTGGTGTTATCATTATATTTATCCAAACAAATGTACCTTTAGTTGTACCAGGCATTAAAATGAACAAGAAATTGAAGAAAACAAGGGTGGTCTAATAATTTTTTCTATGACTGTATAATAACCTACTTAACTTCAATGATCGTAACACCATAATAAACAAAATATAGTCAGCCAATGCTACAAATTCAGATCATATTTTTTCTTGAACATATAGCCATGTTTTTCCAAAGAAAATACTGTGTATTACACATGAATTTACATGAAACATTTTACAGATATACAATAAAAATGTATTGACCGCAGTCAAGAATATTTGTAGATGGAAATACAGTACAAGTGAGGGATTCACATGAAACATTTTACAGATATACAATAAAAATTTATTGACCGCAGTCATTAATATTTGTACATGCAAGTACAGTACAAGTGAAGGATTCACTGAATCCAAAAATGTGAATACAGATGTTGACATTATAAAACCTTTTGACTAACATAGTGTTCAATTTTCTCAGTCATTACAGGTATTTAGCTTATAGTAGTTTTGTGAGCTAGTGCTGGGGCTTCCTTGGGCAGAAGATATGTGTAGTCATCTCATCATGTGTAGTACTTTCGATACGATGGGAGTTTCCTGACGCCCAGGGAAGATACGGAGGCTTCAAACCGCGCCCCCACCTTGGTTGAATCTTGACATTTGGCTGGCAATGACCTACTCCTTGTCTGGATGCACATATTGTGAAGATGTGTCTGGCAGGATGCTTATCTTCAGAATCTCAGCTCTGTACGATTATGGGTCAACAGACACCTTCTCCATGATCATGTCCATCAAATCATCAATATACCCTGTGCAATACACAGACACACAAAACTCACACACACAAAAAAGTGACTTACTATTATCATTTACAAGATTATTCAGCAACGGTTGATATATTGACATTTTGCACTTTGAATTTTGTAGTTTCTCAGGTATTTAAGTGTGTTTTTTGGTTTATTTATTGTGTTGAAATTACTGAGTTGCAGTACTTTGTGTCATGTATAATGTAAATGTTTATTTTTTGAGTGAAAAAAAAAGGAAGTGAATGTGGCCTCAGTCTTCACTGGTTTGGCTCTGCACTCTCCCTTCTTGGACTTTGGAGTTTGAAAAGAGGATCCCCTGATGATGTGGTGGCTTGTACTCTATGAGCATTCTCATTGTAATGCAGTGCATTACAACATTAGTAATGCGGGACACAATAGCCTGGACAGCTGTAACAAAAGTATATTTTTATGTACAGGGTGTACTTAGGAGTAAAACATGTCAGCACTGTTACAGTATAAATTCAAGCACAAATGGCCGCAACAGCTCACTGCTACACTTGATCAACAGCAGGTAACTGTAATGATGCACTGGCCTATATAGAAAGAAGTGACATCAATTTTATCTTACATGTATAGCTATGCCAACAGCTACATACAAGATTAAAAAGGATTACTCATAAATAAACTCCAACAAAAGAAACTCAATGCACAGACTGGTTGGCTTGGAGTGTAAATTGTGCTCTGATGTAGCAGTCTCAATCATGCACTCGTTTTGCCCTGGACTTTTGTAGGAGTAGTGTGCGAGTGTGACGCGAGTGTGACGTCTTCAAGAGGAGACGTTGTTGATATGACTGATTTTGCGGGTAAGAGAAAGAAATAAACAGAGTGTGTTGGTCAGCTCCAAAGAGTATATGTTCCTGAGTTTTTGTCAGCAAAGAGAAAGAGTGACTTTAGAAGCCCTTTACACTTCAGAACGCTACACTATGATAACATAATGGGAGTTATACCGCCACGCGGCTTTCCTGTTGTGGGACAGTCTTATCACCGGATGTTCAGTGTGATTATGAGCAAGTGAAGGAAATATTAAAGGGGACCTTTGGACAAAAATAGTTCCTCTTGTACTTCCAGACATGCATCTCTGCATGGCCCTGTCAGCTGAATGAGATTTTGGAGGTCTATGCCGCTGATATCTCCAGGCTCATGGTTGAGGCTTTTCCTGACTATGACAGAGCTGCCAGGAATAGTGAGACTTTTAGACGTTTTCTTGCTGGGCTCAACCCTGCCCTCCAGGCCAAGTGCCACCAACAGGGGTCGAAGGATGTGGAGGAGGCATTGACTATAGCTGGCCGTTGTGAACGGGCCAGGCAGGCTCTGAGGGCAAGCACACCTGGATTACTCTATTCCAGCCCGCACCCTGCTGTTGTGGCCGCTCTAAATCCGGTGTCACCAAGTGTTGTGGACTGTAATGCTAACACCACAGAGAAGCTCATTCATGCCATGGAACAACTCGCGTCAACGATGGACAATTTACGATCGGAGGTGAGGGATTTGACAGCATGTACCTATGGGACTGTGAGCGTCGCGGCTCCCCTTTTCCTGGGGCTCGTCAGCAGAGCCAGGGGGAGCACAGAGAGCAGCGGCGTGCCTGTCAGTGTGATGGTGCCATATTTGGATGCAGGTCCACCTCAAGGGTCTTCCGGATGGACAACCGTGCGAGAGGCAGCGCAGGCTTCAGGGAGGATACGGTGACAGAGAATGGTCTCCACGTGAGGGGGGGCCCGAGACACCACTACTGACTCCTCACCGTGCCAGCTGGATGGCGAGGGCCCGAGGGGGCCACACTTTGCAGAGGAACGTCAGCCGTGGTGGGGAGTGAGGTTTCTGTCTCCCTCCAGTAGCTGGCATCGAGACCCGGATGCCAGTGTCGCCACCACAGGGTCAAAATGACAACTCTGCAGTAGCGACTCCAGACCCCATGGTGGACTCCTGTTCGGTGGGTGAGTCCGAGTCTACGGCCTATGTTAAAGGACTGGTAGAGGGTGTTGATGTGACTGTATTAATTGACTCTGGCTCTAATGTTTCTTTGATTTCCTGAGGAGTTCAGGAGGTTGTGGTCCCTGCTGTCTTGGTCCCCAAGGTTCTCAGACACCTGCATGGTGCACCTTTGACAACTCACCTTGCCTGTGAACGGGTCTTGGCTCAGGCCAGAGGGGTATGTTATTGGCCCACTATGTACGGTGACGTTAAGGCTTGGTGTGATCAGTGTTATGCCTGTCAAAGAAGGAAGTCCCAGGTACCCCGACATCATGCCCCTATGAGAATTTCACAGGCAGAGAGGCCTTCCCAACGTGTTGCAACCGATATAAATGAGTTGCTGGTCACCTCTAAAGGCAACTGGTATGTTTTGGTTGTTGAGGACTATTTCACTAAGTTTGTTAACCTGTATGCCATCGCTGACCAAAAAACCATCACTGTTGCTGAGTGTCTCTTTCAGAACTACATTTTGGAACATGGTGTGATGGAAACACTGCACACAGATATGGGGAGACGGTTTGAATCAGATATGGTGAAACATTTGTGCAGGATGCTGGGTGTGAAGAAAACTCATACCACTCCATACAATCCAAAGTCTGATGGCATGGTAGAATGGTTTAATATAACACTTATCGACCAGTTGGCTAAAACGCTCTTGTCATATGAAGGGGAGTGGGACTCTTTCCTGTTGCAAGTTGCTTTTGTGTACAGTACCAGTGTACACTCCAGTACCGGGTTCACGCCGTACTTCCTCTCACACGGCAGGGAGGCCCGGACGCCGGTGGATGTGGCGCTGGGGCTACTGGTGCAAGGCAGGCCTATGGATGGGTCCCCAGAGGACGTTGCTAGTTCTCTTCTTAGGTGCTTGGACACTGCTTTTAGTCGGACAAAGGACGACAATATTGTGGCAAGTAGAAAGCAAAAGACTTTCTATGATACCAAGTTGAGGCATGAACCTTATAAGGTTGGGGACCTTGTATGGGTGAATGACCCCACAGAGAGCCGCCATAAACTGGCTCCCCACTGGAAGGGATCTTACTTGGTGCAATGGCAAATGGACAGGGATGATGAGGTGGGAGTCACTTACCAGATTAGTAGCCCATTTGGGGAGGAGCCCCCTCTTCAGATCGTCCACTATGATAGGCTGTGGTGCTACAATCTGCCCGGGGCTTTTCCCTGGGAGGGCCCGTCTGGAAGCCTCCTCTCCTCTTCCCTACCCCTTGCAGGGGCATGCTGCCACACCTGGTAGACCTACGGGCATTTTCCTCAATGGCAGTGACTATGATATTGGTCCTGGTTCAGATGCTGGGGATTCCCATGAACAGACACGGGCCCCGCCAAAGTTCTCCCGGTGTGGTAGATCATCACAACCCCCTGCCTGTTTTAGGGACTATGTGATGGAGTGACTGTTTTATACATGCTAATGTTTACTGACTCCCTGTGTTTTAAAAGTGTTGTGGGTATGTTGTTTTGTGTGTGTGTGTGTGTGTGTGTGTGTGTGTGTGTTTGTGATTCTATTGTTGTGAGTTACCTAGGTTGTGTTTTACAGTTGTGTTTATTGAATAATTTTCTCATGGCCTGTTTAGGCTGTATGTGTTGTGTTTTAGATGCACCCCCCCCCCTTCTTTTTGTCTTTCTTCCCCCTCTGTATTCTATTTCCTTGTGTAGGGTTATACGTTCCTGTGTTTTTTTCAGCAGAAAGAAAGAGTGACTTTAGAAGCCCTTTACACTTCGGAATGCTACACTATGATAACATATTCCAGTTTAGAAAACATTTCTAAATGCATTATTTTCACAAATTCCCAAAACATAGAACTGGCAGAAGGTCTGTGTATGTATTGCTTGATCGACTGGTTTGCTGGGTTTGCATGTGGAGACCATGCTGATTGCTAACTAGAAGCTAGCGGTTAGTGTTAGCTTGTGCTGTATGGCAAAACAAACTGTAGCTGGGAAGTTGCATTCAAAAATGAATTCAGTCCATGCTGCTCTTCTGTCCTCTGCGGCTAGGAGTTGATGGCGTGATTTGTGCTCGTCTCACAGCCAACAACAGAACACTGCGTGTGGCGCTTCGACATGATGATTCCTAACACAGTGCTTTGGATAACAAAATGGTGGATCTGTGAGAAGGTAGCGCTGTATCTGTTGGGTGGGGAGACATTGTACTTATGCCGCGATGGGAGGGAAGATGGGGAGGGGGCTGGTGGGTGGGAATATTTAAATGTATGGGCTTGTTAGGTAATTGTGCACTCCGAATTTGATCGGCTCGTTTGGAAGCTGCAGGCAGGGGGCTTTCAGAAATGTTTTTTTATTGTCTCTGACTTTGACATGGAATATGGAGTCCTGCATTTGTAGGCCTTCATGTGTCTCCTCTTCAAGCAGCACGCTACTGACTTTCTCAGACAGAAATGAGAGGAAATAGACAGAAATATTAAAAAGGAGAAGATGAGGAAATACAATCTTAATTTGTACTCTTTTGGCACTTCCAAAGGATACCTGGCCTCCCTCCCAAACATCAAATTGTATGGGCTGTATTTTATAATGAGCTGCTTTTTGGTCCGAAAGCCAAACATGGTGGATTGAAGGACAGTGTCCCATCTTTTGGGGTGATCAGCCCTCAGTTTGTACAGGGACCTCAAAATGCAGAATTTTAATACAGCCTTTAGAAGGCAGAAGAGAATTTTGGTTCATATGTATAAAATGACTGCTCTGTTACAGCAAACCAACACGGACTATTCTATCACAACTAGGATTCATTTAAGTTCTTAAACAAACATACCTCTACATGCTCTTCAGGTTCTCCACAAAACCATTGGTCTGTAGATAGTAGGGAGAGCAGAGGCTTCTTGTACAGCCTGTCACACAAGCCATAATTGACCTTTAAATGGTCAGTTGGACAAACTTGAAGTAAGTCAGCACAGCAGTCGTCACATCATGTATTGAGAACACATATGGCATTGTTACTCTAAGTTGATGCAAAACTCTGAACCCTAGTCTGTTAGCAATCATGAAGACATGAGAATGACCAAATCACTGACACATTTGAAAAGTGACAGTGTTTGCCATTGTTTCCTTTACCTAGGTTGGATTATATTGTCCCCTTTCTTTAACATTTGCCATCCTCAACTGACTCCGTGGACACTGAGCAACCTAAAACATTTAAAAATTATGTTGATAACTGAAAACATTAGTTCTGTGTGACATCCTCAGATAGGTTTTCTAGATTTGCAAAAACACACATCATGCTCCTTTCTGCTCCACTACTGAACTTGAAAGTGTATTCGATCTCATTATTTTGAGTGTACCAACTCAGCCACTTGCAAATGTGATCCTCCATGCCAGGCCAATAGTACTAGTTTATGATGGCGCTGTGGGTTTTCTCCTCTCCACAGTGACCACCAAAATGCCTTCAAAAATGGCACTTGCTTCTCCTGCAGATAACATAACTTTTGCCCAGTGCTCAGACTTGTTTTCCTTGCACCTGCATATGTAGTACAGGTCTCCATCTGGTGTTTCAATGTCAAAATATTAGATTCATTGGAAGTTTTACCAGGCAGATGATCATTAGCGCACGTCCTTACCCTTGATCCTGAATGTGTCAGCTCTTCTTTTAATTATGTATCTCTCTTTGCTGGTTGAACCCTCAGGATACCGATTGTGGAGTTTAAGATCCAGCACCTTGCTTGCAATGTTTGGATCCATTTTTCACCACTTTTCTGTCCCTGTCTCTGCACCTACCACCATTTGTCAACTAGTGTCAACTAGTCCTACTCCTTTCTAATCCTGTCTCTGTTTACATACTTCACCCCTTTGCACACACGCAAATGAACAAAAAGATACTTAAGCAAAATAACAAATACGTAATACATCGCCACATACAGACACAAGCATACCTCAATTACTCACCCACTGTCACTCATAAGGATCACATTCCGCTCTCAATGGCAATCACAGACTATCACTTAGTATAAATCTCAAAATAACTGTCACTATGTCTCACATATCTCACAATCACTGTCTAATAACTGTCCAACCCAGTCAACAACCCACAAGGTTATGAAATGTTAACTGAACTCATGTAGTATACCACCTACTGATTGTAGTTGTTTCACCTGTGTATAACAATTATCCTATTGTTTCCCCCATTTGCAAAATGAGTTGACAGTAGTGTCTAATTTGGATAAGAGTGTGCTGAATATTGTAGAATATCATGGTGAGAGATAAATGTCTGCAGACTTTAATATAAAACATGATTGATGGTAGACATGGGTATCACATTACAAGTTGAGGGATTTTTAACTTTCACATCAAATAAGATGAGTCCTGAGATCGCCATCGCAATCACAGCCTTACACAGGGGAATATCACCAGTTAATTCAAACCCCAGTTAACCTGCTAATGTTATTTTACACCAGGGATGGCATGTTGCCTGTTTTAAGGATTTGATTCTGGTGGAAAATACAGCCAGTATTTGTAGATTATATTGTAAAGTTTTATATTGTCTGGCTACAATATACCACAATTCACTCATATTCAGCTTTGATGTTTGTGATGGTTTACCAATGTGACTCTCTTTATTCAATGTGTCCATGGCATTCATCTGTTTAAGAAACAGAAACAGAAACCATACAGTCAGTGGTTCAGCTTTTGTTGTTTTTTGACACAGACATTAATGTTCCAGCAAACTGTCTCTATTGTAATGTCTCAATAGACACCGACAGCTTAATGTGACATAATCGGAATGTTTTTTTTACTGATTTAGTGAAGTAGGGATCCTCAAAAACAAAGCCTACAACACATCTGGCTCACATACAGGAATATCACCAGTTAATTCAACTGACTGCAGCACTCTCAAGTCGTTGTGTTCGTTAGTCACTTTCATACAAAAATATTGGAAAATAAGGTCCATAATCACATAGTGAGTGACCAGAAGTTCTTCTGTTTGGTTGGGACAAATTCCAGGACACATGGATCGGCACCAATTAGAAAATTTTTCATTGATTGAAAATCAAATGAAGGTCAAACTGAGTAATTCAACAACATGATGCAGGCTTTTATTTGTTTATGTTGTACTGTGTAGAGATGTAGATCTTTCAAAAGATGTTGATAGATAGATAGATAGATATTGAAATACCATCTAAGTAGTATCTCATTGTATTGGCGTTCCCTCTTATAGACCTAATGAGCAAATATGGTTATTTGAATGGTTCAAACCCATGTGTTGTTTTTAGAGGGAATAATCCAATTTTGACATACATTCTGAACTAGTAAGCTTAATTTGACGCATCTTATTATTTTTTTTTTTTCAACTTTGCTATTAGCTTGGATGGAGACAGTGCATCACATCAGCAGCAGAGGGAGGAGGGACAGGAGGATAGGACTGATAGGACTGAGGACTGATACTGACTGATGAATGTATTCTTTCTTTGTAAACTTCACAGTATTTCTGATGTCAGTAATGATATATTTTCACTTTGCTGTTGTAGACGCAAGTACATCATGGGAACAGACCTGGGTGTCACATATTGAGCATTTTCTTTGTTTTCAGGGGGGAAAAAAAAGGTTGTCACCTTTTGGGACCATCACCAGTTTGTGCTCCTGCAGTATTTAGTGTTATATATTTTATATTGAATCAACACTGATTTCTATGTATAAGTATCAGTTGTCATCAATTGAGAATATTCACAGTTGTGGATATTCCCTATTTTCATCACAGTTGACTGACACCACTGTGTGTTACTCATCATTTGTGTCTTTGGGGTTACAGTTCAAAGGTCACAGGGGGCACAGAGCTCCGCTTTGACATGATCAACCAGCTGAAGGAAGCTGTGGAGCTGCTGCAGAATCCTAGCAGGTGAGAACCAGCGTCTGAATATTACAGCATCACAGTGCAGATTTTTTTTACGTATACTGTTGATACACAGTCATTTTAAATATGCCATCTTGTTTTCTCTCAAGCACAGTAGTTAATGAGAAAAAAATGTTAAGAAATCCTTTAAGAAATTGTACATTCACATCCAAAATATATCTTTTGTAACTTTCATCCCAAGGTTTTAAGATAACAAACAGAATTGGAAAAATAATCTGCCTGCCAGAGGTGAAATAACAGTAACAATACCATCAGTGAAATAACACAATTCCTCCTTAAATTCTTCTATGTCAAATGACTCTGAAGTTAAAGTTAAGTTTTTGTATGTTTATTGGCATTAAGCACACTATAACTGTAGACAATCATGGTTTAAGAGTTTTAAATTTCTAAATCAAATGAATGTATTAAATAATGTTGTACTCCTGTGTATTAGAGTTAACAGAGAACGGAACGACCTGTCTGGAGTTCAGCTCTACCCAGTTGAGATGGTCACAGTGGAAGAATCACTCAAGTAAGACTTTGTGTCTGTGTGTCTGTACTTTGCCACGTGTTAAACTATTCTATACTATGGTTGTGGAAAATGCTCATTTCTCTTTACCTGGTAAAATTGTATATCAGAACACCTCAACAGTTACCTTGCAAGGCAGCTGGATTCACAAGATTGCATGAGATCACGCAACACGTGAATCCATCTTGCCAGGCTTCAAGTTTTGCGCTTTCAGCCAAACCACAGTCATTCAGACCAATCAACATCTTGTGAGGAATGAGAGTGAGAGTGAGAAATGAGAGTTTCGCTCTCCTACTACAACATAAGGTTCATTGATCTGATTGGTTGAAGTAAGCATGTGATAGACAGATGGGTCATCCAATCAGCTGCCAAGTGTTTCCTTGAAAATGCCTGCCTTTTTCAAAACTGTTCCTATCAATGGCATCCCAGATAATTCAGTGTAGCATGTGGTGCGTCAGGGTAACTCAGTGGCAGTTCTGGGAAACAGTTGAACATGCTAAGGTCTAAGATTAATGGCTCTACTCCTGATAAACACCACAGACTAACGAGTATGTGAATAGTAACAGGAATTTATGGTCACAAAATTAGGATAATGTTCAAAGGGAGATGATCCATGTTGATCATCTAAAAAAACAGAAATCTAAAATGAACAAAAATGTATTCAGTGTTGGCGGCACGGTGGAGCAGGTAGTGCGCGTGCCTCACAGCAAGAAGGTCAGCGGTTCGATCCTCGGGTTGGGTGACGTTTGCATGTTCTTCCCGTGCGTGCGTGGGTTCTCTCCGGGCACTCCACAGACCAAAAACATGCTCATTAGGTTAATTGGTGACTTGTCTCTAGGTGTGGGTGTGAGTGTGAGCGTGAATGGTTGTATGTATGTTGTCCTGCAGTCTGCTGGCGACCGGCTCAGGGTGTATCCCGCCTCTCGCCCGCCGACAGCCAGGATAGGCTCCAGCCCCCCCCCACCAACCCTGAAAGGGATAGTCGGGGCATAGAAGATGAATGAATGTATTCAGTGTTTTGCATGATTAATGTTATATTAAACTGGATTAGGTTTGTTAATTAACCAGTTCACAGTTGGAGCTTTAGAAGGAGAAAATAGTGAGTGAAAATAGGGTTTTTGGCTCACCTTCGATCACCTCTGGTGCCATATCCAGGCTGAACTGCCTTTATTGTTGGACGTGTAGGTCTGAATATCACAAGCTGTCCCAATCTCATATCTTCAGCACAGTACCACAAGCCATTACGAGCAGACTGAAACACTACAGTGGACAGAGATTAGAGACCAAAGAAAATATGTTAGATTAACAGATGTCCTATTATGCTTATAGTATATACTACTGTACTCCAATTTTCAGTCAGGACCACTTTAGTCAAAGTATATTTATTAAAACAGCATACATTAATACAGCGTGCATTACATTTGGTGGTATGGCTCTGTTCTGGGACCTCCCTGCCCTTTCCGGAAAGCCTGAACCAAGGAGAACTCCTCTCTGCTCTTCCATGCATGTGCCTACATGGAATGGCTATAAGCAGGGAGAGCGACAGCACAACACAATACTATCAAACCTCCCTGACCTTCCCCGTATATACAGTGAACTGACATCAGGGGGGTGCTAAGAGCTAATTATACAAATTGACATGCAGTTAGACCAATTAAAAAAACAGATCCTGGTTCAAGTAGTTCATTAATAAGTTTCTATCTGTAAAGTGTCTATGTGTTCAACCAATAAACATTTATTGGAACGACTTCAATCAAAGGCAATCAAAGGTTACTCATAGACTTCTGAACACATAACGTGTTGTGCTTCAGGCCGGATATAACGCTCATAGGCAGATGATGACCAGCGACCCATAGCTTTGAACGTTGGAACAGGAGTGAAAGATGCTGCAGATGTTGCTGGTCGTATGCGGAGAGAGTGAGTGGTGTAACGTTCTGGTGGAAGCCTACAGGACTGGCAGAGGAGGAGAATTTTTAAAGAGAGGGAGAGTGACAGGGAGGGCCATTTAGCAGAAGACGAACAGATGTGTTTTCAAGCAGGCTGATGGTAGATGAATCCAAACAGCACAGGTGAAATTCCCTGAATTTCTCCAGTGCATTTAACACCATTCGTTCAACTCTACTGGGTGACAAACTGACAACTATGCAGGTGGACGCCCCCCTAGTGTCCTGGATTGTGGACTTCCTGACTGGCAGACCACAGTATGTGCGCCTGCAACACTGTGTGTCAGACAGAGTGGTCAGCAACACTGGGGCCCCACAGGGGACTGTTCTCTCTCCCTTCCTCTTCACCCTCTATACCACAGACTTCAACTATTGCACAGAGACCTACCACCTTCAGAAGTTTTCTGATGACTCTGTGATAGTTGGATGTATCAGTAAGGGTGACGAGGATGAGTACAGGGCTGCTGTGGACAACTTTGTCACATGGTGTGAGCACAACCATCTGCAACTAAATGTGGCAAAGACGAAGGAACTGGTAGTGGACCTGAGGAAAACCAAGACACCGGTGACCCGTTTCCATCCAGGGGGTCGGTATAGACATTGTGGAGGTTTACAAGTACCTGGGAGTACATATTGACAATAAACTGGACTGGGCAAAGAACACTGACGCTCTCTACAGGAAGGGCCAGAGTCGTCTCTATTTTCTGAGGCGACTGAGGTCCTTCAACATCTGCCGGACTATGCTCAGGATTTTCTATGAGTCTGTGGTGGCTAGTGCTATTCTCTACACTGTTGCGTGCTGGGCAGCAGGCTGAGGATGGTGGACAGACTCAACAAACTGATCCGCAAGGCCAGTGACGTTGTGGGGATGGAATGTGACTCTCTGACGGTGGTGCCAGAGAGGAGGATGCTGTCACACACCCACTTCATACTGAGTGATGGCCAGGCACAGGAGTACGTTCAGTGAGAGACTCATCCCACCAAAACTCAAGACTGAACGCCACAGGAAATCATTCCTTCCTGTGGCCATCAACCTGTACAACTCCTCCCTCTGAATGGCCCTTGGACTTTTCACTTATACTGATGGTTATTTGACCAAATTCAACTTTGCACATCCCTCTGTATATACTCTGTTTATATTTTCTCAGTATACATATATATATTTTTTATATTTTGTTTTATATATATATTCTCAATATAAATATTTTGTTTTTATATTTGCCATATATATATATAGATATATTTTCTTTCCTCTTTTCTTTCTTTTCTAATTTTATTCTAATTCTATCCTTGTAAGGAGCACCTGCAACAAAAAACAATTTCTGAATCTGAGCCGAAGAAGCTCCACATAACGCTAAGTGGCTAAGTAGCAAAGTAGCGAACATTTTAAAGAGGATATGGCAGGACTAAAACATCCCTGGCGCCTATTCAGACAACTATAGCGAACTTTCACGAAATGGTGGACACAATGGGAAGGAGAGTTGCCTCTGTGGAGACCAGCGCAGGCGAAAACTTTGACGCCCTGTTTAAGGCTAAGAAAGCCATCACCGAATTGCAAGCCCTGAATACTATGCTGGTAGACCGCATCAATGATTTGGGAAAACTGATCTAGGAGAGTAAATCTTCATATTATAAATATGCCTGAGGATAGCGAAACCAAAGGGGACTCAGACATGGTTACACTTGTTTCCACACTTTTGAAAGATGCCATGGGGCACCTATTCACTACACCGCCTGATCTTGACCATTCACATCGGGCTCTGGCACAAAAACGTCTAAAGGGTCAGTCACCCAGGCCCATCATCATTGCCTTCCACAGATATCAAGACTGAGAGCGAGTTTTACGTAGGGCGAGGCAGAATGATGTAGTGTGCAAGGGAAATACATTGAGGTTTTACCTTAGCGCTAGTATCTCCAAGCAGCATGCAGCCTTCAAAAAGGTCAAAGCGGCTTTCTATCGGAAGGGAATTCAATTCAGGCTGCTCTACCCTGTGCATCTACAAGTGTCTAATGGAGGGGAAACATTAATGTTTGAGACACCAGCGGATGCTGAGAACTTCTACTCCCAGAAAGTTGAGGGAAACATCAACATCCTGGCTTCTTCCGAACAGGAGGACTAACACAACATCCATTCACCAATACTGGGTAAAGTAAGCTATAATAGCTACATCTGAGATGAACTAGCATACTGACTGCCGGAGCTAGGCTCCACTTTTTGTTTGTTGTGGACTGTTAAGGCATGTTTCAATGGGCCTTTTCTGGTTTGTTTGTTCGCTACTTTTCCAGTTTAATTCATGAACACAAGTACTTTGGATTTATAGGAGTTTATTTCCTCACTCTTTTTGTCAAAACTCAGGAGCTCTAGAGAGTAAGGTTAATGAAAATGAAAGTTAGTTTTTGGGAGCGTTTAGAAAAGGGATGTATCCTGCGTGCTGCTAGTTTAGCAGAGAGAGGAGGGGTTGGGTTTACTGGGGATAACTGGGCAGACTGGACATTTTTTTTTAATTGTTATTGTTAACTTTTTGGATTTCACTGTGTACTATTAGTGACTTTTATGGTGATAGATAGAGGCATGACGCGTTTTGAATGTAAAGGGATACATTATCATTATATCATACACTATGTAAACTTGTGCTGTTTGGCTATGGCAGAGCAAAGGCTGGCGGGTCAGCTAACCATCCCAGTCAGTCACTTGCTGTTACAAGTTCGGAAGTTCTTTTTTGGCCGAAGGGTTTTACAGCACACTCCTACACAATGATCCTGTCAACGGACAACACCAAGCTGGACAGGATCAAAGGTAGCTGGGAGAAGGAACTTGGAACTGAAATCTCAGAAGATATTTGGACTGAAGCTTTGAATAGGGTGAACCATAGCACCTCCTGTGCAAGACTGGGTCTTATTCAGTTTAAGGTGGTACATCACTTGCATTGGAGTGGAGCAAAAATTTCCTGTTTTTATCCAAATGTTTTGGTCTTGCCATAAACTAACAGGGTACTGGTCTGCCATATTTGATGTACTGTCTAAAGTCATTGCAGTTACTTTACAACCTTGTGCAATGATTGCATTATTTGTAGTGCTGTCAGGCGATTAAAAAAATTAATCTAATTAATTACAGGATTTCTAATTAATTAATCTAATTAATCGCATTTTAATCGCATATCTGCTAAAGGTCCCCAAATAAAGAATTTGAATTCTAGGACATTAAAAAAATGTAGTGCATGACTAATCAATTGAATACACTAAGAAGAGAGGATTTGAAATCCACATTTTTATTGGTGAATTCAGCAATTCAAAATGTATACGGTACTAAAGCTGACTCAAAACAGCAATTCAAAATGAATAATAGAGAATAACACGCCTCTAAATGAGGCATCATCAAGAACAAGATGCCAGCAGGCATTTCTTTTAGGCCTATCACTTAGGCTACATTTGCTGCTGACACAGCAAGTAAGTCAGGAGAACATGACAGTTTACCAGAGGTTAACAAAAATAAGAAGCTACAGTAGCTATTCTGGGGCATAAAAACTCGAACCCAAAAGAGGATTTGGGGTTACTTACAGGATCAACTCCTCAAATCAAAAACCCACCCCAAACTAATGTTACAGGATCTGACAACAGACAACTTTATGAGTCCTTGAGCCAGTTGCTCAGACAAACAAGCTTGTTTACATTGTCTGAGTGTAAGGCTGCCCTCTTCTTTTGTATGATGTGACCAGCGAGGGAAAAGAGTCTCTCACATGGCACAGACGTTGCAGGAGTAGCCAGGTACTTGCGAGCAAGAGAGGACAGCTGTCCATAGGCTCCTGCGTGAGCTGCCCACCACTCCAGTGGACAATCATGCGTTCCAATGCACGGCTCAGCTTTGTAGCAGGCTAGAGGCCTATGCTCCTCCTTGTCCGAGTCAGAGTCTGAAGAACACAGCAGGAGGCTCTTCTTTGCTGCTGGCTCGTCCTCTGTGGGTTGAGGAGCAGCCTGTCCGCCTTCTGAATGATTTACTCGCCTTGCTCCCCTGGGTCGCGCCCATGTCTATTGTTACCCTGCTTGTTTTTTTTTGCCTAGCGAGGCAGTTAGGAAGTACCACTGCCAATACGGGTCGTTCAATGGGCCAAATTTAAAATGCTCGCGCATTGAATTGCCTCGCACGATAAATTGCGTTATTATGAATTCTAGGACATTACAAAATTGCAGTGCATGACTAATCAATTGAATACACCAAGAAGAGAAGATTTTAAATCCACATTTATATAGGTGAAGTGTGCTTCATAAATGAAATTCAAAAGAAAAAAGGTCAAGCACAGGTGCATTATTCAAAAATGCAATACAAATGTTAAATAAAATACAAATACAGTTAAATAAAATAAATACAATTCAGAAATAAAATAAGGCTGAGTCTCAAGTAGGCACATAAGCAGAATCTCAATCAAAATGAATACTAAAGCTGCTGACTCAATACAGCAAGGGTATTGTTAATTGTTAATTGGGTTAATTGCGTTAATTGCGTTAATTTTTATAGCGCGTTAATTGGCAGCCTAATTCATTAATCTAATTAACGCGTTAAACTGACAGCCCTAATTATTTGGTGTACCAAATGAGGAAACAAGCATGACCAAGAAGCAACTTAACATTATAGCATTTGTTTCTTTGCTCGTGTGAAGACAGATTTTATTTAATTCGAAATCAAATATCTCCCCGACTGCAGCACAATGGCTGAAAGAGTGTTCTATGTGTTTAAAAAGAAAAAAGAAGAAAAATCTTTTGTAACCAAGCTGTTAAGTCATTGTCACGACTCCTGTTTTTTCAATAAAAAGATCTTTGAAAAAAAGCAAGTATTGCACTGATTAGTGATGATTCCCAAGTGTGTGTCTGGTGATAGAGCAGGTGGGCGTGGCTGACTAGTGAAAAGTGCTGGCTGAACAGGTGAGCAGATGAGAGAGAGAGTGGCAGCAGGTCAGGAGTTAACGGATGTCACAACTGTCAGGAACTAACACTCAGTTAATTTGGCCGTTACCTGCATTGGGCTGTTCTCTTTGCGCTTCTCTCACTTTGGTCTCAATCTCCCACATGACCGCCGCCACGACACAAGTCTCGGGATTGAAGGAGCGATCTCTGGGAGCAATCTGTCAGGAGAGAGCATCCAGCTTGATGTCCTGGGATCTGGGTCAGTAGGTGAGAGTTAAGTTGAATCGCCTAAAGAAGAGAGCCCAACGAGCCAACAATAAATTGGCAAGATGATCCATCTGAACCAAGACTGGCTTTACCTCAGTGAATGCTTTATTGGTTTCAGAGAGAGGTGAACTTGGTGAAAGGAGCAGCGACCCTACTGTAATTTCTGATGAACCGACGGTATAAGCTGGCAAGCCCCCAGAACTGCTGTTTCCGGGTGGTCAGCTTAGGCCACTCTGCCACTGCCTGGATTTTCTCTGGGTCCATCTTCACCTGCCTGCTCTTGATGATGTATGCTAGAAATTTCACTGACTGTACATTAAATTCACATTTCTCTGCTTTAACAAATAACTTATTCTCCAGCAACCTGCAAGTTTTTGTGAGAAAATCAGAATATCATTGAGGTAAACAAAGACAAACTGGTTTAGAAAGTCTCTGAGAATATCTTTGACAACGGCTTGAAACACAGTAGGTGCATTGGTGAGTCCGGAAGGCATTACCAGATATTTGAAGTGGAGGAGTGTCGAAGACAGTTTTCCATTCATCTCTTGGGACCCGTTGGTAAGCATTGTGTGGATCCAGTTTACAGAAGATGGTGGCTCCCCGTAGAGGCTCAAAAACAGAGTTAATGAGTGGAAGATGTAGCAACTGTGTCAATCATGTAATAATGTAAAGACTCATAAGTACCAAATAAATACCAAATGATGTGTATACGAAGTTTAACACAGCAATGAGTTGTGATAGCTAGTAACCAGAAGTCTAGGTTTTGCTCGAGGAGAGAATGGTCAGGAGACTGAGGTTGCTTTTTGGATGGTACCATATATTGTGAAGAATAGTAAATGACATACAACAAATAAAGTGAAATTATATACAGTGAATAACAATCAATCAATATGACAATCCTGAATAAGAATGGCCATTTAAGGTAAAGCAGTGCTTGTTCAATGTCTTACATATGCACATTAAATAATCACTAGGCACAATAAGAAAATCCAGAAATGACAGTATAGCTCAAGAATCACACAATTTCGAATCTCTGAAATCCCAAGTTCAATACGGACACAAATCTTAACCCAACAGCCCACCCACAGTTCATTGAAACCCACGTCTGGGTTTGAAGTTGAGTCCAGGGGGGAATATGTGTGTGGGTTGTGGCAATGGGCAAAGCGAGTGGGATGAGAGGTGATCAGTGTGGGCTACAGAGAGCCCCCTACTGGTCCGGCAAGAGAAGTGCGACTCTTCAGTAATGTGCCAGTTCATAGGCTCTAGGCCTGCTCCTTTAGCTTGTCATCAGTCCGGAATCTGACCAGTTCACAGTTTCTACTACACACACTCGTTCGTCTCGGGTTTGGTCGCGGCAGAAGGCTCCTGTAGCTCATCTCTCATGCAGCCTCCCCACTGCTCCTACTCAGACTGAGCTACAGTGGCATACTAATCGCACACAATTGGCCGTGCCGTCCCACGTGACCTTAATATATCACCAAAAAGATCGACAACAATTGGCCAGCTGGCTCAGGTGACCATCCCGCAAGATGGACGGAAGTACCGCGAGATGGACAGAGATACTGTGATCATCTAACAAACAGGATTTGTCACCTGTGTTGCAAAGAGGTTATTTGTTTTTATCCAGCTCCTACAGGGGATGATGATGGGGTGATTAAACCGGCTGCTATGGACTTATGAATGTATTTTTTAGTGCTGTCAACTGAATTAAAATATTTAATCGTAATTAATCTCATGAATGTCATAGTTAACTCGCGATTAATCGCACATTTTTATCTATTCTAATTGTCCCTTGAATTATAATGTTAATACTGTTATCAACATGGAAAGGTGGATAGGCTTGCTTTGTGCAAATGTGTTTTCTTTTAAAACAACAACGTGTAGTGTTATATTTCACACTAACATTCTCACTTTGAGTAGTCATTCACATTTGAAGCAAAATCTCACACAGATGACAAAAAAATAAATACTTGGTCACAAAAAAGTCCCTTCAACAACCCTTTCTAAGGGATCAAAACAGGGTGAAGTTCAGGCACATTGACTTTGAAAGCCTACATACAGGTTAATGGTAAATGTGTGAAATTTGTGTCACTGCTTCTGTGTCTGCAAAGTTAACCTTATCCTTTTTTCTTTGCTTATTTCTCTCTCCCTATCCAGTGGGCAGGACAGTGATGATGATGTTACCACAATGAAGGTACAGTGTAACAAACTCTAGAACTTACCTGACTCTCAGTCAAGACACAGCATTAAAAAATTGTCATCAGTAAAGCTGTAACAAATGACTATTTTGATAATTGATTAATCTGTTGATAGTCACTTTGACTAATCGATCATTAATTGGATGAAAAGATTTTTTTTCATTTCCAGCATTTCAACAAAAAAATAAATGGACTTTGGGGATGCAGCCATGCACTGAGAATGATAGGGAAATGTAACTAATATGCATTTGATCAGGAATTACTCAAGTTTCTGTTGTGAAGAAATAAAGGATTCACTTGAAACTGGACCTAATGACAAGAAATCATCAGTATAATCATAACATGACATTATACATGACATTATACCCCAGTAATTCTTTGACCAATTTTCAACTAACTAGTGCCATCTCCTGCAGTTTCGTGTCTATTTTGACAGACAAACACATGGTTGCAAGTAAATTTAAAAACAAATGTAATAGACAGAAATATCTTAAATCTGATTTATCTGCATTTTGTGATGGATCAAGCTTCATCAGGTACATTAGCTCAGAATCTAATCAGAACCTGTAATCTTGTTTTTCTCCGCTGCACAGTTAGTCTGGTTTACTACCCCCACCTTCAGAGATTTTGTCACAGCACATGCATTGCATCATACCATAGACCCAACTAATCGATGATGAAATCCATTGACAGCAACTTTTATATTCAATTTCACCAATTAGTTGTTTCAGCCTTAGTCATCAGTATATATGTTAATAGTTGACACCTCATTGTGACGGTAACAGGACTTGTTTTAAACTTCAGTCACTAGGGTGATGCTTTTATTTGGAGAGACTGTCAGTGAGTTTGATGTAAAGTCCAGTTTCTAGATCCATGATTATATACAAACAAAAGTAAGGAGATAAATGTGGAGTTTATTGTGTTTATACGGATTGTACCATAAACGTACAATTGAACATCTATACCATGAACATTAGTCACAATAAATAAATATTTAATAATAATAACCATCCTTCAGTCATTCATTTAATTATTTGTGTAGAAATTATCAAACAAATGACAAATGTCCATCATGATTTTAGCCAAAGGGGATTCTCAAACTGTTACATTTTCTTGGTCAGCAAACTCAAATGTATTCAATGTACAACAGGTATCTGTGGTCATTGCTCTCTGTTGCAGATTCATTCAATACATCCAGTATATAGTTGAACATTTCTAGTAGGTGTAGTGAGTGTAAATATTTTCCTTGATAAGTATTTTTCTGTAATAGAGATAAAGTAGGTCCTAAACTATTTTGTGTCTTTAAATCTATAAGCATGTGAGTAATAAAACATTATAAGCTTCAACGTTTAATGCATTCTGTAGCAGCACATGGAGGAAGGTGGCTATGAGTTCCAGAAGAAGAGACAGATGATTCTAGAGAAGGCCAGATTTGAGGCCCAGCTTGCATGTCGGGAGTATGAATGGAATATGTCAATCAAGGTAAACATAGCACCAAACCACTGTATGTAGGTGCTGTTCCGCCCTTCAGAGTGAATGCCCCAAACTGTCCTCAGTCGTGTTTCTCAGTAAATTGATGTTCTTGTGTGTCTGCAGTTAGTAAACCAACAACATTGAGCTTTCACGCGTCATATTTCAGATAGCAGCAGGTTACACATGGGAACAGCATGGGAAAATGTTTTTTTTATTTGCTATACACATGGAAATGATTCACCAGTCACTCAGCATTCTTGAGAAACAGCTAATTTATTTGAATAAAGTTGACTTTAATAAGCTGGTGGCTGGTGAAATGACAGTTTCCTGTCTTGCGTGGCAGTGTGTGAAGAGTACATCTACAGAATGGCTGATATGTGCTGTCAGTCAGTTTGGGTCCCTGTGTTTTGTTTTTTTCATAAACAACCAGCACTGTGCCAATAGGATTTCACTTGTATGAATTTTATTATGTTAATGTACATAAATATGATACGTTAATTGGTGACCTTTAAAGGTGTGGTTATGTGATGTTGTAACTTAGGAAAGAGCTAGCAGTTTTCCCTGTTTTCAGTCTTAATGCTAGTTTTAACTTAGAACAGAATTAGCAGTGTCCCCTGCTTCCAGTCTTTAAGTTTGAAGCGAAGTAAGGCTAACCATGTCCTGATTGCAGCTCTGTACTTAAGGTACAGAGATGGATATTGATCTTCTCACAAAATGTTTGGAAAGAAAGAAAATAAGCCTATAAACCAACCTTTTGCATTGCCAGTAAACATTGCAGTTCACTGCCCTCTTCAGCGTTTTACAGCAAGAAGAGGAGTATGTAGCTTCGGAAACAAGAAGAACAAGACTGACTTGTTTGAAGAATGTCTCACCAGATTGGTCTAACAATGCTCTTAAGTAAAAGAATGACCACACAGACAAACTCTGTATCAGTTGTGTGTGACTCTAAGAAAAAAAAAATCACAGGGCCATGTAAAATTAGCAACACACACTCGGTCAAGTATAAGATAAGATAAGATAAGATAAGATAAGATAAGATAAGATAAGATAAGATATTCCTTTATTAGTGCCACAGTGGGAATTTTCCGGTATTACAGCAGCAAAGTGGATAGCAAAAAATAGAGGGCATCAGTAGAAAGAACATTAAATATCAAACAAGCAATATAAACAATATAAACAAGTAATATTGAAAAATATGAACAATAGGTACTGATACTGCACATTGGATGATAGTACTCCTGACTGGAGTATTGATTTTACAACTGTAGATATCGCATTTGCAACTGGCGCCTGTACCACAAAGCCAGATTAAGGGTTAGCCAGTTACCAGTTTGACTTAACACAGATATTCAGGTGTTTTAAAGCTGGCTCATTTTTAACCGAAATTGTCCACTATGGTAATTAAATCAGAGTATCACATCCAATCTGATCACTGGAAAAATGGAGTCATTACTCAAAAAGAATCCTGACAGGGACAAAAGTAATGAGTTTGCAACAATGTCACAAGTGATAAAGAGCAAAAGATATTATTACTATTATAGAAAATGGAGGGACAAACTCAATACTGTTTATATGAATGACTGATTAGAATTATGAATGATTAGTTAGTAGATTAGCAATTAGTTAATAATGAGTAGTTTAATTTTCTTTCTGGCAGTGTATGTCAATACTTTCACATCCTTATTCCACAACTGCAGCTCAGGTTAGCCTGCGGCAATTTTGTGATTGTGATTGCTGTGAATTGAAAATAAAAAAGTGTAACAGCTGTTGTTTTTTTTTAGAAAATAAAAGCACTGAGAATCCAGCACAGAGTCACTGTAGTGGGTATAAAAAGAAAGAAAAGGAACTCGATCCATAATAATACAACGTGAGTCACATTTATCCACATAATGGCTCATGTTTCACTCACTCTTTACGCAGCTTGTGTAGACAGCTGGATTGACTAAAATACAAGCGTATCTCTTCATCAGCTACACATGAGAAGCAGCTGAAACACACTGTTATTCTTAGGAGTGGAATATTGGTTTCTACAGTTTCTACAGCTTTGTCTTCTATCCAGTCTTATGTGACTTAAGATGTATTTATTACACCTCACTCAATATCACTGTCAACTACCCAAATAACCAAATTCCACCACAGTAATCCCCATTTCATCATAATTAGTACTTCACTTATGGTTTTGATGATGAACTCCACCTCTTTCGCATGCATGCACTCATAACTGGACTGTAAACCCAGAGTTATCTTAGCCAGTTGATAACCAGTTATCGAGCACCACCAACACTCGTCTGAGTGAAGCCAGGTGTCCCAAAGAGAACCAAGTTAAACTTGCATCATGATACAGGCCCTACTCTAAGATCAGTGGTGACCCAGAGTACCTCTAGGTGTGGTTTCAACAATACCATGTCATTCTGATAGCTGTGCATTCTGCTTGTGTAAAACATACGTACATAAAAATGTGTTTTTCCTGATACAGATACAAAATGGATTCAGATTTTTTTTTTTTAATTGACTTGGATCACACAGTCTTTCCAAAAATGTGTAGCACTTAAATCCAGTTCAACTGAAGTGGTCTAGAGTTGCTTAATGACTGCTTACACTGAATAAGTCCGGTCTCTTTTTTTCCTCTGCTGATTACATGTTGACAGAGGATTCAGGGTAAGAGTGGAGCGCTGCTCTCTTCGAGCCAATCTGGAGATTAACATTAGGTCACTGAACTCCTTAAAATTTACAGCTTCATCATAGGAGCGTATGTGTTTCTGTGTACTTTATTTCTCTTTGGAGTCATTTGTTAGTCTATGTGTCTTTTTAAACTGCTCCCACATGAAGCATATTACAGAGGATGACCAGCATATATTTTTAATGAATTATATTTTCATGATGTGTTAATAAACTGTAATAAACGTGTTGTTTGCATTTCTGTTGCTGCAGCAAGATGACAGATCTCTAGCCAGTGGACCTTCCTTTTTCTCGAGCCCTGTGTTTGGACTGAAGCCCCGTTCAGGTGAGTGAAAAGAGTTGGTCAGATTCCTGAGATACTAGGTCCACAGGTTGATTCACTGCTTATGCTTACCAGTGTTTATTTTTACTCTTCACATCATTCTGATACAATGTACTTCATATGTTGGTTGCTCATAAAAATAGACAGTCTGTTGCAGTTTTTCCAAAGACTGTACAGTATTATGAGTACATATAATGTTGGTTGTTCCAGTTAGATTGGAACCACCAATCATGTCAGTGCCTTGCTATACTTGCTGAAATGACCTGACTGGTGTCTGTAATTTGTAACATTTAGACATGATCCAGAGTGACATTTTTATTTAAGCAGCAGGGTGTCACTGACTACCGTAGTGAAAATACACTAAAATATACAAATATTAGTATACTGAGCATACTAAAGTGTACTGGCATCCAGACTATTAAAGTATGCTAAATTGAAGCAACGAATTTTGAACTTAATAGTATTTAAGTTGCACAAAATCTAACTTAAGTTGCATTAAGTATACTTGACTGTGCTGAAATGGTACCATTGTCAGTATACTTAAGATACTTCAAATATACTAATTATTTTGTACTTGCTCATGCTATACATCAATTTAAAGTACAATTGAAATAGATTTATAACATGATCTATGTTTTTTTGATTGTGCATGAAATCTAATAGTAATAGATTACAAAGACATCTACATTGGGACACTAGTGCATTTTTACATGAGATGTACAAGTACATCTACATTAGTATATTTATATATTATTTGAGCATTTACAGTAAACTTTAAGTGTAACTTAATAATCAAAAAATGTGGCTACCTGTGTAATTTCACAAACTTCTTGAGCATTTTCAATAAACTTTAAGTGTACTTTAAAAATAAGGATAAACAGGATGTACTGTACATATATGTCCTCAGAAATATTCAATGCATATTAATGCCTGCCTGTCCTTTAAACATTTGGCACCTCTTAGTGTCTGATCCTTGGAAAATATTGGTCACTTCCTATTTTTCCTGTCATTCTGGATGTTGTTCTTAAGATGAAAATAACACAAGCTTTTTAAGTTTATGTATGAGGTAGGCCTTGTATGTAGATGCTTTTGTGTATTTAAGATAAGATAAGACTTTATTAATCCCACACAAGGGAAATTAAGTCATTACAGCATGCAAGTATTAAAAAAGCAAAAACAGTGGCACAGAAGGGTCAAGATAAAAAGTATACAGGATCTAGAATAATAAAATCACTGATGTGTATGTACATTATGTACAGATTCTAAAAATACTAAATGACACTAAAACACTACTGCCCATAAAAATACTATTGCCAATATTCTTAAGAGAAAAACTATCAATGTCACATATTGTTTTCGTCTTGAGAAGTACTGTTTCATAGAAAGAAGAGAATTTCACGAGTCTAAGTATATGTACAATATGTACAGTTTCTCAAAGAAAAAAAAAAGAATACTGTTGCCAGTCTGGATAATAAATACACTATTATTGCACAGTTGAGAAAAAATATACAACAACTTAAAAAATGCACAAGATGTAATGGATTATGTGAGCATATATTGGCATGAATAACAGTAGTGCAAAAATACAGTAGGTTTATGATTTGGCATTGGGAAAAACAGCATCAGCACAGTGTTACATGACATGATGCTGGAACTGAACAGTGTGACAGCTGTTGGGATGAAGGACCTGCAGTAGCATTCTTTCTTACACACTGGATGCAGCAGTCTGTGGCTGAAGGAATTGATTCCGCCCACCATCTCATGCAGAGGTTGGGGTGGGTTGTCCATGATCGATGTCAGCTTGGCTAACATCCTTCTCTCACCCACCTCCTTCAGTGTGTCCAGAGGTTAAGCCATTTCTCCTGACAAGTTTTTTTAGTCTTTTTCTGTCCATCTCAGAGCTTCCACAACCCCAGCTGACCACTGTTGGGAAAACTGCAGATGCCACCACAGAGTCATAGACTGTTTTTAACAGTGTCCTACACCTAAGCAGGTGTAGATGACTGTACAGGATATCTGTGTTGTTTGTCCAGTCCAGTTTGTGGTTAAGGTGAACACCCAAGTATTTGTACATGTCCATAGTCTCACTGTCCAAACCCGAGATGCTGACAGGTGTAATCAGTGGTGTCGGGTGTTGTGAAGGGGATGGAGGGGCTGTGGAGAAGTAACAGTGTCAGATCTGGGGTAGTATCAAATCTGTTGAAAAACATATTCAGTTTATTTGCCCATTCCAAGCCTCCAGATTCTTGGCCCTTCCCGCTGTCACTAACTCTTCCCTATCTGTCTTTTCAACTCCATCTGCACTGTCCTCAACTCATCTTTGTCTCCTGATCTAAAGACCCCCTTCTTCTCATTCAATAGGTCTTTCAGTTTCGGGGACACCCAGGGTTTGTTGTTTGGGAGGCACTGTACCTTCCTGGTAGGTACAGTGTGGGACCATCACAGTGTTTTCCACACATAAGTTAATGTAGTCTGTGATGCAGGTTGTTAAGCTGCCAATGTCCTCCCAGTGTGGAGTGCACAACACTTCCCAGTCAGTAGTTTCAAAGCAGTCCCTCAGTGCCATACTGGACTCCTCTGACCATCTTCTCACATAGCTTACAGTTGGTGGATGTTTATTCACCAAAGGTATGTATGCAGGGAGCAGATGAACAGGATTGTGATCGGAATGGCCCAGTGGGGGGAGGGGTGATGAACTGTAAGCACCCTTAGTGCTTGCATTCACTAAGTCCAGTGATGTATTGTTTCTAGTGTGGCATTTAGCATACTGGGTGAAGGTAAGCAGAGTGGAAGACAGAAAAGTATGATTGAAGTCTGCAGAGATGAGGAGGAGGGCCTGGGGGTGCTATGTCTGCAGCTGTGAGACCTCAGTTTGCAGGAGCTTGCATGCTGTTGCTGCATCAGCCAATGGGGGGATGTACACCGTTATTGCGATGACATGCGAGAACTTCCTTGGAAGATAATATGGCTGAATGCTAATGGCTAACTGCTCAATGTCTCTCGTGCAGCTCTACTATTTCATACTGATGTGCCCCGAGTTCCTGTTAATGCTCTCCTTTCACTCTCTGAAAATTGTCCAGCGTAATGTGCGAGTCCGGTGTGATTTCAGTTAACTGGGTTTCAGTGAAACATCATGTTACAGCCCTGGTACTCCCTCTGCAGTCTGGTAGTGCTGTTAGCTCTTCCATCTTATTTGGGAGAGATGTCACATTCCCATGATAAGAGGCAGTATGGATAGTTTGTACCGAATTTTCTTCTCACAGCACTTCATCCCAGCTCCTCATCCCCTTCTCCTTATTTCCTTGGGGATCTCCGGTCTTTCCACTGGGAGTATGTTCATATTGCTCAGCTTTTCCTGTGTGTAAACAATGTAGCTGTGGTTCATTGAATCTCTCGATGTTGATTAAACAACTCCAGAAAAGAGTAAAAAGCAAATCCCTAGTGTCACCAGTTGTACATCCACATGTATGCATGATCGACCAATACTAATGAAGAAAGAAACACAAGACAAACTCAAAAACACACAAAGACAAAGAAAAACGGCTGGAGCTGCTAGATGCCACTCGTGTGGCGCCATTTGTATGTCTTACACTAAATGGCAAATAGATATTAGCGAGTAAAACTATACTTTTGAGTATGTCATGACAGCATCAAATCAATATACTCTTGATCTGTATAAGTTTATTGTAAGTGCATTATTATCCAAATGGCATTTTGACACACTGAAAATTTACTAGAAGAACTAAAGAGTTTGACAGCAATTATCTGACAGCAAATCTAGTAAGTGCACATTTATATAAATCTACTGGAAACATACTTTGCAATATTTAAATATGTTTTAAGCGTGCATGCATGAGTTTTTTTTCACTTGGGAATGATTGCAAAAACTATGTTTATACACAGTTCGCAGTTTTTGTGGTATAGCTTAATCATAAATACAAATCATGTTAAATCAAATCTAAATGAAAGTGATGCTGGTTGTGGGGTTATTTGCCTCTGCTGCCATGTGACTGTCAATCAATCCTGGATCAGAGCTAGTTGAACACAACCTAACCCAGAATTGGTGCAGAATATCTGCAACATTAATCCAAATTAGCACAAATTAAATCAGCAGTCATGTTAAATGCAGCTTCATGCTAACTGCCTGTCTGCTGTTTGCTGAATCATACATATATGTATTTCTTTCTCTTTTCTTTCTTTCTAATTTCATTCTAATTCTATAATTCTATCTGTATGGAGCACTGCTACAAAAACAATTTCCCCTCGGGGATCAATAAAGGAATCCTGAAAACTGCCTGTCTGCTGTTTGCTGAATCATAGCGAACTTTAGTCCCATCCAGTCTTTGTTTCCTAACTGTTACCACTGTGTAAAATGTTGCTGACTGCTAATGAAGCTAGCATGATTCCAGCAGCTGATGTCAAGGTGATGTGTATTGTGAAATGTTACTAATCTTTACTTTATTTTTGTGTTATGTGTTGTCATGTGTTGGTATCCCCATTTTTCATATTTTCCTTTTCCGATATGTGTTTTCTTCTGTTTTTTCTGCTCCCTCTTTCATTTTTCCTGTCACTGATCTGATGCTTGACATTTGATGTTAAAATCATGAACTCATCTAATCTGGACTGCCTGCATGTGTTCCTCTTGGATCAATACTTACCTTCCATTGATTATCCTGTTTTTATTTCCTGCCAACCAATTTATCGGAACTTTCTCTTGGTGACGTTGGTGTTTTTGGGCTGTGTGTTTTTTTTTCATGGAATGAACTTGCTGTGTTTGATTCATTATGGTGCCCCACCGTCCTGCACTATACACCACACCCACTTCTCTGACCTCTCCCACCTTCTGGTTGTAGCCCCGCCCACACTGCCCTGCTCGCCCCCTTCTTTCTGTCTTGAGCCCTCCCTCCTCTCACAGGCTTTGTTTCTCGATAGAGATACATCTAGTAGCCATAATGACGACGGCATGCACAACTGTGGTAGGTCCCACCTCTTTGAATTAACCAACCCCGGGTGCTGCAGAGTCAGATTACACCACAACTAGACTGTGTCTGATGATAGTTTGTCTTTTCCTCCATCAAGGGGTTGTTTTATCTATAAAGCAAACACAATATAAGCATAGCTGATATTATCAGAGGATTCTTGCTTTATCATATTAGTATTGGTGTATACAGTATATGAGCAAATTAGTTATAAGAAATTGCAGGAGATACATGTCAAAGATACTGTATGTTTGAGGGGATTTAGAAACAGTGTCTTAATTTTAGAGTTTGTCCAGCAGTGAGCAATGTCTTATTAATCAATCAATCTTATTACACAATTCTTTAATACTGTATAAACACGTTAAAGGGATCCTTATCAAAATGTTTGTTAATGCCACTTGTTTGTTGTAGACTTAGACTTAGACTGTTACTTTATTTATCCCAATTTTGGAAATTATTCCATTACAGCAGCAGTTTAACCATACAGAAGGATGAGAGCAATTTTTACAATATAACTAAATATATAAACATAGACTAATAGCAATTGTTAAAAAAATAACAAAATCTATAAACAAAAATAACAGCAATTGCTAAATATATAACTAAGTGTAACTAATTATCTAGTTATATAATATGTATTATAATATATAATACATATTATATAATGTTATAATGACATAATAAAAATCCAATACAACTGAGTAAGTATATAAACATAAAATTTATAGCAGTTCCTAAGAGAGAGAGTGAGTCAGTGCTATAAACTATATACCAGAAAAAATATATGTGCAAATTGCAGATGTTAAATAAATGTAGACAATAAACAGTTTGTGTAATATTGAGTAGTTCAGATAATATGTAACACTGAAATTTTGGGGATTGTGAGGTTGGAAGATTAACTGTTTAAATTACTATTGTACAGTGTGATGGCTCGTTGCAGGAATGATTTCCTGAAGTGGTCCTTGTGACAAAACAAATAGCAGATTTTTTTGTACTTTCAAATATCAATATCAGTCTCAAAAATCCAGTATTACTTGATCACAAGTAGCCTATTTTAAGATTTGAGAATAACATCTCTGTTTATTTTTCAGTTGTATAATTTTAATGACTTTGTCAATTTAACTCCTGTGTAATATTTCAATAATCATATAGAGACTTAAAAAGTACCTGGTAGCTTACGTGTCTTCATAGTGGTTGGTTTTGGTCCGTGTGTTTATGCATTACTTCCACTCTTTTTCATGTCAAATTATTCATTACGGTTGAGTGTAATATCTGTTCCTATGGTGATGCACCAGCAGTGCGCGGATGCTGTTACAGCAGTAACACCAAGCTTGAAAACGTAGGGTCACCTAAGGTCTGAAATTATCTAAATTTAGCACTGTAAAAAATAGTTTGAAAAAGTATATATTGCAACTTGCTATAGTAGCAATACATTTATAGTAGTAGTATTAATGATCGGTATCACTGGTATGAAGCATCAGTGTATTAGCATTGAGACTACAGTAACTTAGTTGAACTTGTGCCTTTATGTTTTGACTGAGTCCACCATCACTCATTATTGCCACATTAGACCAAAAAGTGACAAAGCAAAGTTCATCTACATGGCCTTGTGAAACAATTGGTACTAGTAGCTAGATAGTAACTCGATAAATAGTAACTACTTGGGGACTATAAGGTGAACAACTGCTACTGGTGAGCTAACCAGTAATATGCTAGCTAGCCAGAAACATATAACTTACGTATACTACGGTAGAGACAATAGCTCCTCAAGCTAGCTGGGTAGCTAATTCAGTGACAAACCTGACAAAAAGTTACAGTTTATTCAAGAGACATACACCTCCTGCGGTCTCATAGCTGTCTGTAAACTAATCCTACGTTATGTGGCAGTTTATACTCCAACAGATCAGGTTAAATTAAACTGGATAGTGTGGTGAAGCTAATGTTAAAGCTATTACCATTTTGCGTTCTCAAACTTTTTGTTTCTTTTAAGGTCAGCACTGTCTGATGAGTTGAGAAACACTGGGTTAGAAGGCCCCTCACATGGACCTGCCTGAAGATTCTGAGCCTCTTTTGCCTCATGGAGAGGACTTACTGTGATTTTGCATCTCATAAATAATAATCAGTTAATAACCTCATCAAACCTCCACAATATGATAACCAAACATCACAGGTTAATACAATATGGCCAACTAAAGCAGGGCACAGTGCTTACTCTGCTGTGATATATTATATTCTAGTTTATCAGCACCAATAAGACCGAATAGGTCATACAGTATAACAGCTTATTAACACACAACTGTATGAGCACAATCATTTATCTGTACAAACTCACCAATGCAAGGGTCACATATCAACAACATCTTTCAGTTTACCTTTTACCATGAGTGAAATTTGATATTGCACCGCCATGCTTTGATGGTGATTGCAAGAATAGCGTGCATGCTGGTAGCTGCTTGTTGCATTGGCTGCAATGTCTATAATTCTTTTTGTTTATTTTTTAATTTGGTTTTAATTGTCTCTGACATCTTCTCTGGTTAATTCTAGTGAGGCAATGGAGAAGACTTTATCAACTTTATTTATATAGCACATTTAAAAAAAAAATGCAGGGGTAGCCAAAGAGCTGTACACTGGGACAAAACAGTAATTGAGTTAAAAGTTACAAGCATAAAAGCAATGGAAGTCAAAGTATTTCACCATGCATGCACACACACAAGGCCTCTGAAGCAAACGAGCACAACAGAGTGTCCCAGTTCCCCCATGGACACAGATTCACCACTGGTCCTGATTAACTCAAATTAACCGATTTCAGTGTACTCCATAACATCTCCCCACGTGTTTAATCTCACTGTGGGTATTATCTGTGTCGGGCACAGCCCAGTACCTCGCCATTGTGAGGCTTCACGCCGGATGTCAGAGGGAAGTGGCCACTGAGCTCACAGTGTCACAGAGTGTCATCAGCAGGTTGCAACAGAGATACAGAGAGACTGGAAGAGTTACAGAAAGGCATAGAAGTGAATGTCCTTTGGCCACATCCCACAATGACGACCGCTTCTTTGTGAACAGTGCCCTGCGGAACCGGATAATGAGGCTCCAGGCACATTTAAGGGAAGTGAGAGGCACCCAAGTGTCACATCAGACCATTCAAAAATGTTTACATCAGCGTGGCCAGCATGCTAGACGACCTGCAAGGGTACCTGACCACACCGCCAGGCATAGGTGTTGTAATCTTGTTTGGGCCAGGAAGCATTTATGCTGGATGAGGGACCAATGGGCCTCAGTGCTGTTCTCTGATGAAAGTCAGAGTCAGCCACTGTTGTCACCAGATGAGCCTTTGGTGGTGGTGATGGTTTGCAGGTGTGTCTAGTCAATACAGAACCGCCCTACACTTTGTGAATGGTACCGTGACAAGCCCATACTACCTGAATAACATCATTAATCCAGTCATTGTGCCCCTGCATGAACAACACAGGCCTAAGACAAGCCCATACTACCTGAATAACATCATTAATCCAGTCATTGTGCCCCTGCATGAACAACACAGGCCTAAGACAACAATGCTCCAGCTCATCGAGGTTGCATCATTAGGGAACAGGGAATTTTTCATCAATAAGATTGCTGCACTCAGGCCTTCTGATACCTCTGCCACCTCACACCCCGCCCCTCCCCGCAGCCTTTGACACCGTGGATCACAGGATCTTGCTGTCTCGGCTCGAGCATCACGTAGGCATCAAAGGCTCAGTCCTGAAGTTCTTTCAGTCCTACCTGTCCAACAGGAGCTTCTCTGTTCAGCTTGGAGATTTCTTCTCTACTGTTGCCCCCCTCAGGCTGCAGTCCAGCCTTTATTTGACTGTCTGGCTGACATCAAGTCGTGGATGGGTGCAAACTTCCTCAACCTTAATAAGAGCAAGACGGAGATCATCATTTTTGGCAGAACCTCTCCGGCCTTCTCCACCAATGCCCTAGGCCCTCTCGCCTCCAACATCCGGCCTTCTGTTAGAAATCTTGGCGTGATTTTTGACAGTGCCCTCAAGTTTGAGCAACAGGTTAGTGCAGTAGTTAGGAAAAGCTTTTTCCATCTGAGAACCCTAACTAAGACCGAGGCCTACCTGCCTCAGAGTTACCTAGAGAGAGTTATTCATGCCTTCGTAACATCACAACTGGACTGTTGCAATCGCTCTATACACCGGCATCGATCAATCACAGCTTTGCCGCTTGCAGTTGGTTCAAAACTCAGCTGCCAGACTCCTCACTTGCACAAAAAAGCACGAGCACATCACCCCTGTCCTCACATCGCTCCACTGGCTCCCCATCCATTACCGCATTGATTTTAAACTTGTACTGACTGTTTATAAATCTCTCCATGGTCTGGCCCCCACTTACCTGTCTGATCTTTTACGCCACCATACCCCCTCCAGAACACTACGGTCAGCTGACCAGCTGCTGTTGGAGGTGCCCAGGTCCAGATTAAAAACCAGGGGGGACAGAGCCTTTGTAGTAGCAGCCCCCAGACTCTGGAACTGCCTCCCCCTCCACATCCATGCAGCTCAGACTCTGAACATTTTTAAGTCCCTTTTGAAGATTCACCTCTTTTCACTTGGCTTTGACAAGTGTTTATGTTCCCTTGTAATCCCTCAGTTACCTTTTAAATTATCTTTTTTGTTGTTGTTATTTTTGTTTTATTTTAACTCTTGTAGTCAATGTCTTTTAACCCTTTCTTTTTACCCTAGTTCTTTCCTGTGTTGATTGCACTTTACGTTCTCTCATGTAAAGCACTTTGGTGTGGCCCAGCTGTCTGTAAATGTGCTATAGAAATAAAAGTTGACTTGACTTTACAAAAGATCCTTTATTAATATATGTGTGTACAGCATTTTTTATTCATATGAAAATAGTTAAGGTGCTTCTGCTTTCTGTCTTTCATTGAATAAAAGTAGCCAGTCATGTATGTGCAAAAAAACTGGCATGAATTGTCTTTGGCAGTCAATGATTTAACCATGTACAATTTCAAAATAAAAACAATGCAGCAGTCAGTAGCAGTCATTCTGTAAAACACTTAAAAGAGCAGTTTCATCGGATGACCACATCCATGATCAGTTTATGTACTGGCAGGTTTAACAGTCTGTTTGGTGGTCAGCACAGCTGTTGCAGTTGAACTGCCGTGACAAAACACTGCTACATGCCTCACTCGACCAAGCACATGGCTAGTGTATGTGAAGCAAGGTTTAAAGTGTGTGCAAAACATGTTATGTGTGTGAACAGTCCGGCCTTTCTCATCTGTCTTTAATGAGAGAAATAATACCACAATGATTGTTGTTATTCTTAATGTTGAGCTCCCATTTTAGAATTGTATACTTACTTTACTAACCTCTGAAATCCATTGTTGTCAATCACAGAAAACAGCCCTTAGTCTTTGGCTATGTAATCACTGATCTTCGTCTGTTATTGGGAAGCAGGGCTCCAAATGCTTTTTCTCACAATATGTTGTTGTTGTGGTTTGAGCTTCTCTGGGTGACAATGTGCCAAATGGCTTCTCATGTCCAATGTCTTTCCCATAGTCTAGTTGACCTTCCTCCAGCAGTATTTGTAAATTGTTTTGTGTTTGTCAGTTTCCTTTTGGCCATTGTCAGTTGTCAGGAAAACCAAAATGCTGCCACACAATTAGCTCTAAAAATCAATGGAGCATCCTCAATCTCTTTTTTGTTATGGACACGTTCATCCATCATTTTCTAGTTGGGTTTATTTTGTGGCAGTGCTTGACATTCATGCAAAAGATAACTGTCTGTCTTCTTGACAACTATGATTGCACCCTCTGCTGTTCAAACAAAAACAATACAATTTTCAATGAGGAGAGATCACGATATATTGTCACGTTACTACTAACATCACTTCTTAACTGAAAGCTTGTTATGACTGGTAGTCAAAATGTTTTAAATAGGACCCAAAAAAGGCAGAAACAAAAAGCACTTGAACAAAGGGAGCCGTTGACAAACAAACAGTTTATTACAATCCAACAAAACTACAAATATAACCAAATCAATCCCGAAGAATTTAAACAAACACAAATTCAGCCCTAAACTAAACTATCTACTACACCGTGGCGAGCGGGTAGAAAAACAGACAAACGCTAAGGATAAACTAACTAAGGTAGGAACCACTAGGGAACAATGCAAGAAAACCAAACACTCTACCAAGGCAAAAGAGCAAACAGAAAACTGCACAAGGTGACTAAGACAAGTACAAGAGATCTAAGGACGCTAGGAAGATAAGAAATGGCTGGAAAGTCTGGCAAGAACCATAGACAATCTGGCAGCGAGGCGAAGCCGCCCCGCTTTTTGACCCATTTTGACCAATTTGAAAAGGATGGAGATGAGGCAAGTGCATGAAACTTCACAAAAATCGACACTGACATCCTTGATGTTTCTACTTCCCCTCCAGTCAGCAGTCAACATGGACAATGAGACTAATTTACAAGGTTGAGAAGCGGCACATCTTACATGATCCACAGCACCCTTTTTATGAGAACATCCTCAAAAAGGACAAGGTTTTGAAGGACATCGGGGAGCTGTCAGGAGCTACCAGTAACCTGTTCACCAACTATATAGAAACATAGAAGTCCAGCTGATACAAACAGTGAACTGATTGTGTCCATTTTTAACTCAAATGTTTCTCCGTGTCATCCTACTGCTCATTTATTTAAATCATACCTTGCTGAAAGGCACCAATAACACATGGTAGTTTTTGAAGGAGTGTTACACTGTAAAATTTGAAGACATGTCTTCAAATTGTCTTGCCAGAATGATTGTTGAAACAATGTGATCATCGGTGGAAAATAATTCCGTGCATTTTTTAAGATTCTCTACTTGAGAACAAGGTACTAGTATTGTTCTAGCAATTTTGTACTAAAAAGCACAAAGTCATTCCTTGTCTTTCTGAGAGTTTATTCCGATGCCTGCAGACGGACCCCCTCCTTGCTGTCTTGAGTGTGAGATAGCAAGAAAGAGCCCAGAGCAGGGGAAGTTGTTTGTTGGCAGTTTTTTTCTGATAATGATTAAGGTCACCCATTCAATATGTACATTAAGCAAGACCGTATTGATTTGTTGTTGGATGATTAACTCATACAGAGATCCCTCTTGTGTGTACTAGATGGCAACACACAATAGAAAGATTTCCCCTCTAGCTATGTAAGTTACAGGTGGAAAGCTATTGAAGAAAGTTGCATCCAGTAGCCTCCATAAGCAGAAATTGTGTGGGTCCACAATAAATTATTCTGCTTATTAATTATTTACATGAATCCAATGATGTATGATGTAACATAGGTAAATAGGACACAAGTTATGTTCAGAAACAGCATAAAGATGGGCAGCATATTAAGTCAAGTATTTATTGACTGATCTTGAAAGTATTGGCAGCAGCATACAGCATGGCTATGACAAGTAGAAAAAATATTTGAGAATTGGGTCTCAAAGATCTATCCTTTCTGGTATTTAGGATATCACCAAAGTGCTACTTTATAAATCTTCAAAAAGGGCCTCATGGTTCAATTGGAGATATATGCACCAGAGCTTAACTCACACCAAGAGAGCAGGAGCTTTTGATAGTCTCCTGAAAACACTATTGCAAGTTATTGATAAATTGGTAATAAGCAATTTGTATAGACTTGCAAGATTGAACAATCATATTCTGCCCTCTTGTATTGATTTGTGAAAATGAACAGTGATGAAGAAAATAATTTCTAAAAACAAGATATTCTGGCCATGGATTTGAAAAAATGAACACTGATCTCCTAGCCATTTGTATAGATTTGTAAAAATGAACAACCATATTCTGGCTGTTTTTATAGTTACATAAAAATGAACAACCATATTCTGGCCATTTGTACAGATTTGTAAAAATTAACATGAACAGAACATATTAAACATGAACAGAAAGTTTTTTTTGTTGTTGTTTTTTGGTACTTATTTTGAGTGAATGAAAACTAACTATTTAAAAACAACACCAACTGCGAACTGATTTGGTGTGTGTGTGTGTGTGTGTGTGTGTGTGTGTGTGTGTGTGTGTGTGTGTGTGTGTGTGTGTGTGTGTGTGCGTGCGTGCGTGCGTGCGTGCGTGCGTACGTGCGTGCGTGCCTGCCTGCCTGCCTGCCCGCCCATGTATTACTCAAGTTGTGGGGATAAAAACCTGTTTACACAGTCACATTGTGGGGACTCACCTTACTTGTGGGGACAATATACAGGTCCCAAATCACTACATTTTAGGGTGAAGACTGAGGATAGGGTTACGGGTTAGGTAAGGTTAGGTTTGGGTAAGAAGTCAAGGTTAGGTTAGGTATAAGGTTAGGAATAGGCAAATAGTGGTTATGGTTAGGGATAGGGTTAGGTAAAGGTGAAAACGTTTTGCCATACCACAGCTTTTTTCCCCCCTCATAAAAACAAGTAAAAGAGAAAAGTAGGATATTAAATAATAAAATCCTGATGTTTCGCTGTACCACGGCTTCTTACAATTTAAATCATTGCATTTTAGGTGAAGACTGAGGATAGGGATACGGGTTAGGTATGGTTAGGTAAAGGTAAAAACGTAACATCCTATTGGATATTACGGTGGGCACTGGCTCAGGGGAAAAGGAGAAGACAATGTTAAAAAGCCGTTTAAAATAAAGTCCAAGTATGGTTAAAAGAGGGTCCTTCCAAATAAAAACTTAAAGGAGGTTCATAGTTAGTAAATGAATAAAATAAGATAAAATAAAATAAAGTAAAATAAAATAAAATAAAACGATAACATATAGGATTAGTTTTTAGAGTAGTCCAGGGCACAGGTAGGGCAGCAAGAATGTAATATAGCTGAATTAAAACCATTCCCTTCCAGGATGACAGTTTGTTTTAATTTTGTTTAAAAGGAACATTTCGTCCCCCAGGGTTATAGAAAGAGTATGTTAAAATGACTGTTTGTTATTAAGGAAATATAAATATAAATAATTTAATAGGAGGTTATAAATAAATTTATAAAATAATAAAATACTAAAGTACTGGATTGATTAAAGAGATAGGCGCACTAATAAGACACACACAAAAGATAGATAGATTAATATAAAATTCTTAAAGCAAGATGGTCATAAAACATCTCAATTTCTTTTGGGGGGGGCAGAAAAGAGGTTTACATTGAGTTAAAAGCAAGAGATGGATGGATCATTCTTTGAATTTTTCATTCAGTCTTGTCAGTTGAATGGTTTTTAATTGGTGGATCCATCTCTTCCTCCACCACCCGTCACTGCGCCGTGGACCACCTCTGGTTGCTATCCAGGCCCATACTCTGGAGGTTGTGGGGGCCATGGAGTTTAAAATGAGTGTATACAGTGTTTGTGTCGTTCCCACTGTTTATCCTAAAAATGTGCTGTTTAATTCTTAAAAATAATTGGTTGCCTGTCTCACCCACATATAGTTTGTGGTAGGCCTTGCATCTAATGGCATAAATGTTGTAGGTTTCAAGGCCTGCCACAAATTAAAACCAATTTTTGAGTGGGGGTTAAAAATGTGAGGGAGACAGACAAACGCAATCTCCAAGCCTCAAAGCGCCTCCTCCTTCCCGGTGCTCCTATTCAGAGAGTCTCCAGGAAATGAATGTATGTTTATGTAATGTCCCCACAAGTAATGAAAACCTCACGTGTAAGTGTGTGTGTGTGTGTGTGTGTGTGTGTGTGTGTGTGTGTGTGTGTGTGTGTGAGTGAGTGAGTGAGTGAGTGAGTGAGTGAGTGAGTGAGTGAGTGAGCGCACATTACTTGTACTGAAACTTTGCTCATCTCTCTTTCAGTGCAGCAAACCGCTCAGTGACTTTCTCATTGAAATCAGGCATGTTGAGGACTAGTTCCCTCTCCATGGAAAGCATGGCCAGTCCATTCAGATGTTCATGGCCCATTGCACTTCGCAGAAATGTCTTAACTCTTTTCAAAGTTGAGAAACATCTCTCAGCTTAAGCTGTTGTCATGGGAGTAGTTATGAGGATGTTCAACAGACTCACAGCCTCAGAGAACATCTCCTGGAGGTTGTAGCTCATCAGAACCTGGTACAATGCCAGTGCACCACAGCAGCCCTTAAATTCATCATTCTCATAGATCAGAGACAGTTCTGTCTTGAGCTTGGTCTTGTTCAGCATGGGGTATGCCTTCACAGTGACATTCAGAGCCTCAACAGGAAATGAATGGCAGCACCTTTCAAACACATCACCTAGTAGTAGTAGTAGTCACTGTATTCTTCTCAAAAGCACCGCGTTCAGTACGAGCAAAGTTTTCCAATTGACTTCACATCACCCGAACTAAGAGCAAGCAGACGGTATAAAAAAAAAAAAAAAAAAAAAAAAAAAAAAAAAAAAAAAAAAAAAAAACACGAGTGGAGGCAGTGACCGACGCGACACGAGCCGTTTTCAGCTCTGTCTTGTCAAATGCACCGCGTACGTTACGAAACAAGTTCACCAAGTAACTTTAAATACCACTGTCTGTCCCTGTGTGTGTGTGTGTGTGTGTGTGCGCGCGCGCGCGCGCGAGAGAGAGAGAGAGTGGGGCACAGCTGTGTCTGCAGAGACGCGTCTGTGTAGGGAGGGGCGGGCGCTGTGTGTGACTGGCCAATCACAGAGCGTGAAGACAGTCAGTTACCCAATGAGGATTTTCCTTCAGCACGAGCACGGATATTGACGAGTTTTACTCGTATCATGCTTTTTTTTTTTTTTTTTTTTATTATTTAAACAAATGGAAACACACAGAACAGTTGCAAAAATGTCTCGTAGAGGATGCACATTAAATCATTACATCACGTTACATTAAGTGCATGGCATAGTAAGAGTCATGAAAAACAACTTATATAGAAGGAATTAAACGAGAAGAGGAGAGAGAGAAGAAGGAGAAAGAATATGAAGAAGGGGGGTGTTAGAAATGTGTGTGCAAGTCCAGGCATATCAATGAAAGAAAAAAAAAGGAGCACTGGCCTTATAGTTCACATTCATGAATCGAAATTAAAATAGCAGAAACTTGGAAAAGTCAGCACTTATCTTCCTAGCAATTCTATTGGAATTTGATTTTTTGAGTGACAGGTAGTACAACTTAAAGTCATTTAAAAACCAATTGAAGGAGGGCTTCACGTTTCTCCACTTACTGCAGTGAAGATGATATTTACCCAAAAGTAATACAATATTAACCATATCGGAGACAGATGTATTCAAATTGTCCATGAAAAAGAGGATGTGAAGAATTTCAAGGGTTGGAATGTTGTTAATCTTAATTGATAGCCAGTTTCTTATCTCAGACCAGAATTTCAGAGACACAAGACATGAAAAAAACAAATGTTCCAGTGTTTCTTCTTGTTCATGGCAGAAGGCACAGGGATCTGCTTCAAATCTAAACCTTTTCTTGAGAAATGCACTTGTAATCCTGTGGATTATCTTAAAATGAGTTTCTTTGACTTTTGGAGATATGGGCCATTTAATAAATTTGGTGAGAGCCTTATTCGCAAAAGATACACTTGTTGACTCCAAAGCCTGTATATGCGTCCCTCTATGATAGTCATGAAACGCCCTGGATTTGAAGGAAGTATTTATTAACTTGTTGTTACATTTTTTGTCATATAAGCTACAATCGTTAATAACTAAATTTGGTAATGTAGCCTTCACGTTTGCATACTTTAAGTTGTTCTGAATCATCTGGATCAAAGGCAGGGGAATTGCCTTACAGATTTTATTAAAATCTCGGTTGCAGCAATTTAAATTATATTTAGAAGCAAACGTTATGTAATCCAGTAAACTGCCGTTGGAGTCCAGTATATCAGTTACAAATATTATACCTCGCTCAAACCAATCATTCTTAAATATACATTTTTTGTTTACTACAATGACTCTATTATTCCATAGAGTTGAGCCATGGGGAGAAAAGTTATGTGTAAATATCATCTTCCAAAACTGAAGAACCTGTCTGTGAAAGTTAGAAAGTTTGATGGGAATTTTGCTGATCTCAAAGTCACATTTTAAGAGGAAGTCGAGACCTCCTATTTTATTAAATAAGGATCTTGGGATATGAAACCACATGGAGTTTGGCTGAGACAGACAGGCTTTTATCCAGTTTATTTTGAAGGTGCCAACCATTGATTCAAAGTTTAGCGCTTTGACACCTCCCTGTTCGTAATCTTTAACTAGCTGGGACTTTTTAATATAGTGGGTTTTGTTTCGCCATATGAACTGAAAAATAATTGAGTTGACTTTATTGATATTATTGGAGGAAATATACATGGAGTGACAAGGATAGATTAATTTAGAGACACCTTCTGCTTTAGATAGTAACACTCTACCAAAGATAGTGAGGTCTCTGGTCAACCAGTGACTGAGTGATTTTTTAACAGCTGATATGCGGTTAGAAATATTTATGTCTTCTCTTCTAATAAGGTTTTTAGATATTGTAATTCCTAGATATTTTACTTCAGTTGCTACTCTAATAGAAGCAATTGAAGAATCAGTGCTAGTATGCATTGGGAGTAGTTCACACTTCTTTATGTTAAGAGACAAGCCTGAAGCATTTGAGAAAAGGGTGATAGTGTCAAGGGTTTTATGTATCATTGATTTATCTTTTAAAAAAAATTGCCGTATCATCTGCAAATTGACTCAACTTAAATTCTTTATCAAAAATTGTAATGCCTACTATTTCATTTGAATGGTTAATGAGAGTTGTTAGTAATTGGGTTGCCAAGATAAAAAGCTTTGGAGAGATGGGACATCCTTGTCGAATGCCTCTCAAAACTTTAAAATTCGGGGACACACCAGGATTTAGGGAAACACAGCTGCTTACGTCTGTGTAAAACATATTAATAATATTACAAAATTTTTCCCCAAAACCCATAAAGTGCAAAGCCTTCAACAAGAAGGAGTGTTCAATACAATCAAATGCCTTATAAAAATCTAGAAATAACACAAAACTTTCTGAATTAATGTAGTCTCTATAATCTAGCATATCAAGAATTAATCTGGTATGATTATGAATGTTTCTACCTTTTATAAAGGCTGACCGGCATTCGTCAATTAGTTTGGATAACCCCACATCTAGTCGATTTGAATACACATGGGCTAACAATTTGTAATCATTACATAACAGAGTTATCGGTCTCCAATTATCTAATAAAGATTTATCTTTATTGGGCTTGGGGATTAAGGTAATAAGTCCTTGTTTCATAGTAGGAGACAGATGTCCTTTCGAAATACATTCATTAAAGGCGTCGTAAAGCATTACTCTTATATCTTTCCAAAAAAAGGTGAAAAACTCCACGGTCAACCCATCTAAGCCTGGTGATTTTCCCTTGGCCATCCATTTTATGGCACAATCTAACTCATCAATTCTGAGCTTGTCTTCCATTAAATCCTTGAATTCTTTTTCCATCATTTCACCATAATCTCTGATTTTTTCAAAAAACAACAAACAGTTTTCGTTTGAAAAATTGGATTTGTACAGATTGGTATAGAAGGTTTTTATTTCCTCATTAATAAGGTCTTGATCATCAATGTTGACATCATTAATGAGTAACATTTGAATTTTCTTATTAGTCTGTCTTTGTTTTTCCAAGTTAAAGAAGTAGGAGGAATTTTTTTCCCCTTCCTCTAACCAGCGAGCTCTTGAGCGTATAAAAGCCCCATTCGCTTTTTCCAAATATAAGTTATCAAATTCAGATTGAAGGCAGTTTAATCTGATATGTTCTTCCACAGACAGGTCAGCTTTATGGCACAGAGTGTTAATTTCCCTTATTATTAACTGTTGTTTTTGTTTTTTGAGTTTGGTAACATGTTTACTAATTTTGATAGCAGATTCTTTGGATTTAAATTTAAACCATTCCCATTTACCTAATGACCTAATTCCATTTTTGAAATTTCTTGGCTCAATTTTTTAACTTCATTACAGAAGTCAGAGTTATCCAATAGATTATTATTGAATTTCCATATTGCATAAGGAGTAACCTCAGCATATTGAAATTTAAGAGACAGTGAAATTACACAATGATCCGATAGGGGTGAAGCTGAGATTTCACATTTAGAAACATCAAAAAGGTTGTTTGAGATTAACCAGTAATCTAACCTGGAGCACTGACCATTATTGGCTGAGTTGAACCAAGTGTATTGTGTCACACTGGGATTTTTTATTCTCCAACAATCAGTTAAATTTAACTGAGAGGTAAATTCGCTTATAATTTCCTCATAACAATGACATTGCCATCTGGATGGAAGACGATCTAACCAACGGTCAGGCGCCAGGTTAAAGTCACCTCCAATTACAATTTTATCGGTTTTAAAAATCACTTTCCACCCCTCAATCAGTCTGCTCAAGGATGAAAACAGGTCTTTGTTTTGTGTTCTTTTGTTGAAGCCATAAATACAGAGCATAATATAGTTGACAGCATTAACTTCAATCGCCACCATCAGCCAGTGTCCTTTAGAGTCACTCATGTGGTCAAGTATATTCCCAGAAAATCTGTTGATCAAAATCATCACGCCTGCTGAGTGTGGAGTTCCATGACTGAAAAAAACAGAGTCCCCCCATTGCTGTTTCCAAAACTTTGTGTCAGTTTCCGCTGAGTGGGTTTCTTGCAAAAACACAAAATTAGCCTTCTGCTCCTTACAGAAAAGAAAAATTGCCTTCCGCTTAACATTGTTTTTCAACCCCCTAGAGTTCAATGAAATAAAAGATAACATTCACCAGTCCAACTCCGTGAAACGCGCAGGGATATGATGCGCAGGAATGAGCAGTATGTCCTTATGAAAAATCTATTGTCAACAGTTTTTGTGCAACAGCAACCCTCAAAAGGGAGAACATAGGTATAACTTAACATTAGAACAGCGTACCTGTATCATAACAAACTCGTTGGTTATCGATCAACGCATAGCCTTCCTTCAGAAACGCACGTTTCCCCCTTCTCCTGGCTTCCTGAACCACCGGCCACAGCTTGGTGCGAGCCTCCCGGTCCTCTCTGGAGAAATCCTCCTTGAAGCGGATGTGCATCTCGCTGCATACTCTGGCTGCTTTGGATTTTCTCCAGACGTCATCTCGAACGGTGCGCATCCCGAACTGTATGATGATCGCCCTCGGTGTGTTGTTTGAAGTAGCAGGGTCCGGCTTCCTTCCCAGGCGGTGGACAGTGTCCACGGTCTCTCGTAGTCGTTCCACAGATAACGGTACCACCCTTGTGAGAATGCCGATTACGGTTTCTCTTGTGTTTTCATCGTCTTTCTCTGGTAACCCAGTCAGCCTTAGATTCCATCTTCTTTTGTAGCGGGCATGTTCCTCACAGATGTTTTTCAGAGAGATGTTTTCCTTTTTAAGCCCGTCAACTCTTTCCCGGAGCTCAGCAATTTTTTCCTTGTTCTCTTTGATAGCAGATGTATTTGTTTCAATGCGCTTTTCAAAGTTTTTCAGTAATTCAGTTTGTATGTCCATCTTGTTGGTCAGGACTTGTATAGCGTGAAGAATGGCTGCGCTTGCACCTTCTTCCTCTTTTTGGTCACTCACCCCTCTCATCTTCTTTGGCTTTGGGCTTTTAATCGGCGTATGATTCACATTTCTTTTGCTTTCTTTTGGGGTTTGATCCACGTCGATATCCTTGATATCGCTGTCACCACACGCCTCATGGAGAGCTTTCAGGTTGTAGTCGTGGTCAGACATGCTAACAGTTCGTTGTTTTGTTTCAAAAAAGTCGGATATTGATGCGTTGTTTATATTAGAAAGACTCAACAGTATTTATCAGTGTTGTATATTAACGAAACAAGGGTTGGTACACAACGGGGTCGCAAATTTAAGGACTAAAACAGAACTTATTTACAGAGCCTGCAAAAATGCGACTTCTCACTCCGCCATCTTGGATCCTCCACTCGTATCATGCTTGTACTCGTCAAAAATCCTTTATCCGTACCGGATACTCGTCTGAAACGAATTTCTGGCTCAACCCTGGCTACCATGATGCCTAGGATCTCAGAAATGTTCAGTGGTCATGGCATCGCAGGCATTGCAGGCCCACTCCTTGAGGAAGTTGTGTGCAGACATAGGAGCTGTTGTTTGTAATTCATCTGGTTGTTGATAGTACAATAGCATACCAGGAATTTTCCTCAGGCTTCAGTAGGGAGCGAGTAAACTCACGCAGCTATTCTCTCGTCCTTCTGCAGTTGGATGCTCTGCAGCTGCTGTTTGAGTTTTCGCACTCCTGTTATTGATTAGGCTGAGATGTACCTTGTTGCAGGAGCAGTAGCAGAATGATGGTGACAGTGAGCAGGAATATGCTGCGAATTCCTCTACATCTGTCACCCCCCAAGTGCCATTGTATATTTGTTGGTGTTATCGCATCACCTGTGGCACCTCAGCTTACCCCCATATTCATACCCCTCTTTGTGAGTTTGAGAAACATGTGTTCCTATTGTTATCCACACCGCTCTCTCCCTCACAAACACAAGGCAGGGGAAATTGTTGGTTCACTTACTGATGCTCCACACGCTTGATGTTGTCTTGTCCATTTGCAGTGGCTGGCGTGTATCCAGGTGGCCTGTTCTGCGACTTTCACTGCTGTTTCTGTGGTGAGGAAGATTTAGAAGTCCAGCTGCAGTGCCTGCCAATTTTTTTCTTCCAGATCCTTCACTACGACCCAATCTCCTAGTTCTAGGTCGTGTAGTTTTCACTCTGTGCATTTCAGATGCGCTGAGGCCGTTTCTGCTTCTGACCCTAGCTTTCATGTGCATTTAAACAATCATCAACAACAATCAAACATTTTGCCAACTTGCTTTTCAATGTACCATTCTCTTTTTCAACAAATCAGCTGTGGGCGTCAATGGTGAGTCAACAATGTCAAGAGATTGTATGATGTTGTTTGTGTTATCTAGCTATGCTGCTGCCTTAGCTGTAGCATCCGCTCTGACATTCCCCTGTGAAACAAAATCATCATTGTTTGTGTGTGCTTGACATTTGCAGATAGCGACCTGTGTTGGAAAGAGGACAGCATCGAGAAGTACAGCAACCATAGTGTGATGGGCAATCGGTTTGCCTGTGGAAGTAAAAAATCCCTATTGGACCAAAATCATGTACACTCCCCATGCATATCTATTCAATTCAATTCAATTTTATTTGAATAGTGCCAAATCACAACAAAAGTTGTCTCAGGACACTTTCCATGTAGAGCTGGTACAGGCCAAGCTCTTTTATCTACAGACACCCAACAATTCCCTCATAAGCAAGCACTTGGCGACTGCGGCGAAAAACTTCCTTTTAACAGGCAGAAACCTCAGGCAGAACCAGGCTCTGGGTGGGTGGCCATCTGCCTCTACCGGTTGGGTGAGAGAGGGAGAGCAAGAGAGAGAGAGACAGACAGAGAGAGACAGACAGAAATGCTGCCAGAGAGAGGGAGAGAGACAGACAGAGAGAGACAGACAGAAATGCAGTCAGAGAAAGAGAGAGAGACAGAGAGAGACAGACAGACATGCAGTCACAGTAACAGTGACAGTGGATGTAATAACAGTAGTAGCAGTTGCAGTGGATATCAGGCAGGGCCATGGCAGGAGACGTAGCTGTAATCCACAATCCAGATTCAGCCACTGTCCATGGGAACCGGCGAGACGACAAAGCACAGAGACTCCGGGGAAGGAGCTAAATTAGTAACACGCCGCGGTAGGACATGAAAGCGTGCAGATGGAGAGGGACAGAGGGACAGAGGAGGTCAGTGTATCTTTGGAGGTCCCCAGTCTAATGCTATAGCAGCATAACTACGGGCTGGTCCAGGACAAGCCTGAGCCAACCCTAACTATAAGCTTTATCAAAAAGGAAAGTTTTAAGCCTACTCTTAAATGTAGAGGTAGTGTCTGCCTCCTGGACAAAGACTCAAAGATGGTTCCAGAGGAGAGGAGCTTGATAGCTAAATGCTCTGGCTCCTGCTTTTGGAGACTTTAGGAACCATAAGTAAGCCTGCATTCTGGGAACGCAGTGTTCGAGTGGGGTAATAGGGTACTATAAGCTCTTTAAGATAAGAAGGTGCCTGGCCATTTATGGCTTTGTAAGGAGGAGAATTTTAAATTCTATTCTAAACTTTACAGGGAGCCAGTGCAGAGTGACTAATATTGGAGAAATATGATCTCTCTTCCTTGTTTTTGTCAGAACACGTGCTGCAGCGTTCTGGAGCAACTGGAGAATATTCAGCAACGAATTTTGGCAGCCTGATAGTAAGGAATTGCAATAATCCAGCCTAGTTTTTCTGCATCATTTTGAGACACAATATGCCTGATTTTAGCAATATTACGGAGGTCAAAGAAGGCAGTCCTCGAAATTTGTTTTACATGGGAGTGAAAGGACATGTCCTGATCAAAGACAACTCCCAGATTCTTAACAGTGGTGCTGGAGGCCAGCGCAATGCCATCCATAACTGCTATGTCATCATAAGTGAGTTTCTAAGATCTTTAGGGCCTACTACTATAACTTCAGTTTTGTCCGAGTTCAGCATCAGAAAATTGCAGGTCATCCAGGTCTTTATGTCCTGAAGACACGCTTGTAGTCTAGTTAACTGACTGGTTTCTTCTGGCTTCATTGATTAAATATAGCTGGGTATCATCTGCGTAGCAATGAAAATTTATTGAGTGCTTCCTGATAATCTTACCTAAAGGAAGCATATATAAGGTGAAAAGAATTGGTCCAAGCACAGAACCCTGCGGAACGCCATAGCTGACTTTAGTGAGCACAGGGGAGTCATCATTAATGTGTACAAATTGAGAGCGATCTGACAAGTAGGATTTAAACCAGCTTAGCACAGTTCCCTTAATGCCAATGACGTGTTCAAGTCTCTGCAATAGGATACCATGGTCAATGGTGTCAAATGCAGCACTAAGATCTAATAAGACTAGTACAGAGACAAATCCTTTATCAGATGCAATTAGAAGGTCATTTATAACTTTAACCAGTGCTGTCTCTGTGCTATGATGCACTCTAAATCCTGACTGGAAATCCTCAAATAAACTATTTAAGCACTGCCTTTGCAGCTTCCCATAAAGTAGCCAGTGATACCTCACCGTTATCATTCTGGTCTAAGTAACTTTTTAATTCCTCTCTTATGTTTTGTACTGGGTGGCACATAGTGCAGCAGCAGGTAGTGCGCGTGCCTCACAGCAAGAAGGTTGCCGGTTCGATCCCTGGGTTGCGCGGGTGCCTTTCTGTGCGAAGTTTGCATGTTCTTCCCGTGCTTGCGTGGGTTCTCTCCGGGCACTCCGGCTTCCTCCCACAGACCAAAAACATGCTCATTAGGTTAATTGGTTGCTCTAAGATTGCCCTTAGGTGTGAGTGTGTGAGTGAATGTTCGTATGTCTGTACATGTTGCCCTGCAATCGACTGGCGACCAGTCCAGGGTGTACCCCGCCTCTCACCCGTTGACAGCCGGAACAGGCTCCAGCCCCCCGCAACCCCGAAAGGGATAGGCGGGTATAGAAGATGAATGAATAGAAGATGTTTTGTACCACATTGGGATCATTCAGTAGTGAAACGGTCAACCTCCAGGGTTTATAGGATTTTCCTGTGCCCAAAGCAAAAGACATTTGGGGGTGACAATGGTTATGGATTCAATGTGATACTCTGTGACTTTATGGACATCTGGTTTTGAGACACAAAAAAAATTGTTTCGGGAGTAGCTATTATGCACTTTTGAAAAGAACGTGAAGTCCCTGTCCCTTGGATGTTTTAAGTGCCAGATATCAACAAGCCCAAGCTCCTCCATCATATTGTACAACGTTTTAGCCTTTCGAGTTTTAGGACCTTGCTCAGATGGGCGTCTATCTATCTTTTGGTTCACAACGCAATTAAAAGCTCCTCCAATTATAATTGTTCCCTTTGCATTTTCCGCTAAGAGTGCTGCAATTTCTTTAAAGAAGCCCGGGTCTTCTTTATTTGGAGCGTACAGATTCAAAATAGTTATATTCGTATTCCTAATCATACCTACCACCATGACATAGTGGCCCTTTTATCCTCATGTACTCTATCTGGAACTAGGCCTAAGGCTCTATGGCACAAATTTGCCAGTTGCCAAATTTCCCAACCCAACCCCTTCAAAGCTTTTTGTGTTCTTTCTCACTTAAATGTGTTTCCTGAAGTAGTGCTACTGAACACTTCAACCCCTTCAACTGATCGAAAATTTTTGTCCTCTTTATTGGATGATTGATTCCATTTATATTGTAACTATGGTTGATACTCGTTTCAGACGAGTATCTGGTATGGATAAAGCATTTTTGTCGAGTACGAGCATGATACGAATAAAACTCATCAATATCCATGCTCGTGCTGAAGGAAAATCTTCATTGGGTAACTGACTGTCTTCATGCTCTGTGATTGGCCAGTCACACACAGCGCCTGCCCCTCCCTACACAAACACGTCTCTGCAGCTAGAGCTGTGCCCCACTCTCGCGCACACACACACACACACACACACACAGACAGTGACTGATCTCTCTGTGCTTGGCTTGACTCTAGCTCACGTTGCTCTCTTCAGTACTCCTTAGGTTTTCTTCAGGTCGCCTCTATTTCAGTTTGTATGATATTTCAAGTTACTTGGTGAACTTGTTTCGTAATGTACGCGGTGCATTGGACAAGACAGAGCTGAAAACGGCTCGTGTCGCATCGGTCACTGCCTCCAATCCAGTCGTTTTTTGTTTTTTTTTTTTAACTGTCTGCTTGCTCTTAGTTTGGCTGGAGATATAAAGTCAGTTGGAAAACTTTGCTCGTACTGAACGCGGTGCTTTTGAGAATACAGTGAACAAGGCTGACATATTATTTCCCTGTTTGCCATCACTGGATATTCGCATCCCAAGTTCACACAGACAGACAGTCACGCCCACTTCTGGTTTAGCCCCCGCCCACTCCGAGTACAGATACAGATACAGATAGTGGTGTTCTCGCTCATCCCTAGTATTCAACATCTTGTGATATGTACCTTGCCTTGAGCCTATGCCATGAGTAGATCAAAATCCAAATGGTTTTTTTTCTGTATAAACATGGTTGTCGAAAAAGACACAACATTAAGAGCAAATACGTGAAACATTTTAACATAATGTAATGAACAAAACTGAACTTCCATTTGCCCGGTGAATTGCATTAAACATAAAGATATATCAGTCATTTTGTTGCAAAGTAAAGTCCCAAATGCAATACACTCCCCCTATAAACTGGGCAGAGAGTTACTACTCTCCAGGAAATACACACAGAGTGCGATTGCAACAAGCCACCAGGTTGCCCTGGGATAGAAAGCTTGTCCCCTTGATTGCCACGCTCTCATCAGAGTGTATGGCATTCATAAGCATCCCCCTTCCCCACTCAGACCCTAAATCATCTACTAAACTAAATCATCCATATTACAGTTTTAGCCATTCTTAATTGTCTGCAGATCATTTAACATTGCCTGATGAATGTTTATATGGTGCAATTATCCACTCGGTTTAAACTATACAAACTTTAAGATCAACACTCATATAAACTCACGACCCATTAAATAGCTTATGCTGGTCCGCTGTCGTCTTGGATGAATGCTCTGACATCCTCAGGGCTCAGCTCCTTGTCTCTTCTCTGGCTCCCCTTGGTCTTCCAGCTGTCCTGTATTAGCTGTATCATGTCCTGTTCCTCGACTCCCGCCTCGATCCCGAAGTCTTTAAATGTTGGCTGCACCTCCAGCAGCGAAGGGAAAACCCTCACTCCCATTTCCAGAAAAAGAAGAAGAAGAAGAATCGGAGGGACAATCCCCTTTATTTGTCACACAATGTTACATGCACATGCACACACACGCCATGCAATTGTTGCATTTATCCCATCCGGGTCTTCCTTCCTCCGCGGCAGACCAGGAGCGGCCACCCGACCGGCGCCCGGGGACCCAATTCCTGTTTGTCACCATTGGTCAGGTGGTGATCTTCTTGCATGTCTTTAGTGGGGTGTTTTTAAGGAGGAAACCCCAGGTGAACACGGGGAGAACATGCAAACTCCACACAGAAAGGCCCCTTTCCTCAAGCAGCAGGCACTGAAGGCATGGTGGAGGACACGCCACAGTGCCCACAGCGGGACCTTCTTGCTGTGAGGCGACAGTGTTACCACTTGTGCCACCGTGCCACCACAAAAAAGTTGCATGAATGCAAAAAGTTTTAGTTGCACTGGGTATGGCGACTGGGCTTTAATGATTTTTTCCTTAAGCTTCTTTATCATCTCACATACCTTCTTCCTTTTTCTCTGTACGTCAGGTGAGTAGTCATAGTCAAAGTAAACCCTCTGACTCTGAAACTTGATGTCTCGTCACTTCCAAGCCTGCTGCAGGACTGTTTGTTTCATGCCAAAATCCAGAAATCGTACAATTACAGATCTCGGTGGTGCCGTGTCCTCGTTCGGTTTTGGAGCGGGAGCTCTGTGCGCTTGATGTCGAATTTCCCCTGCGTGTCCAGCAAAGTTTGTAAAAAGTCTGTTATAAACGCCACCATGTCACTCTTCTCTGCCCCTTCTCGTATCCCATAAAGCCTGATATTGTTGCGCCAAGTCTGTCCTCCATGTTGTCACATTTGGCTGTTATGCTAGCTTCTCTCCTCAGCAAATAGCCTAAAGCTTTTTCCTGATGTATGCTCCTATCCTCTGTGGCGCTCACTCAGTTTTCCACTGCGGATACCCTCTCATCCAGTCTTTCCATCTGTTGCTTTATTTCACCCATTGATGTCTCCAGCCTGTTTAACAACAGTTTGGTGTCCTGGAAAGCTTCTCCATTCGCCTGTCGGAGCTTACATAGCTCCGCTAGCATCTCTGACTCACCGCTTGTTTCGCAGGTGTTAACCTGGTATTGCTACTAATGTTAGCTGCTTCTGGCTGGTCTTCATTTCTTCTAGTTTAGTTGCTTCATTGTCTCTCTTGTTCGCTTTCTGGCTGCCATTCATTGCCATGGAATTGTCCCTGTCCCAGGGGTTTTAATGTGTAGTCAGTGAGTAAGGCAAGTTTTCAGCATGTTGCTCTGCAGGTTGTTACACGTGAGCGATGAACTCTCTCCGCATGACTGCTCCTGTAACAAAGCCTGAGCTAGAAGTCCTCTGAGCCCTGACTGCATCCGAATGTTGCGCTTACATAAACTTTCTTCATCTCTTATGGCAGAAAAGCTTTTTCTGTATCACTGAATATCTGAGTATAAATGTGGATATAAAGATAAGACTCAATTGATCCCACACCAGGGAAATTAAGCCGTTACAGCCAGCAAGCATTACAAAAAGCAAAAACAATGGCACAGAAGGGTCAAGATAAAAAGTATACAGGATATACAGTAGTACATTTTACATGTACAGATTATAAAAACACAAAATGATATTAAAATACTACTGCCCATAAAAATACTATTTCCTATATTCTTATGAGAAAACTAGCAGTGTCATATGATTTATTGTACTTGAGAAATACTGTTCCATGGAAAGGACACTGAATTTCACGTTCCATGTATTATGCACAATACGTACAGTATATAAAAATACTGTTGCTAATATGGATAATAAATTGTGTTGCTGCACAGTTGAGAAAAAATATCTACAACCGAATAACATGTAATGGTATCTCACCAGATGAAATGGATAATGTGAGCCTATATTAGCCTTGATAAGAGCCATGCAAGGAAACAGTAGGTCTGTGAAGTAGAATTGGGAAAGACCCCATCAACACGGTGCTACATTACACAATGCTGGTGTTAAACAGTCTGACAGCTTAGGAATGAAGGACCTGCGATAGCGTTCTTTCTTACACACTGGATGCAGCAGTCTGAAGGAGCTGCTTATACCCTCCACTGTCTTATGCAAGGGGTGGGATGGGTTGTCCATGATCAATGTCAGCCTGGCTAATGTCCTTCTCTCACCCACCTCCTTCATGGTGTCTAGAGGGCAGTCCAGGACAGAGCCAGCTCTCCTGATCAGTTTGTTTAATCTTTTTCTGTCCCTCTCTGAGCTTCCACAACCCCAGCAGACCACCACATAGAAAACTGCAGATACCCCCACAGAGTCTTAAAATGTTTTTAGAAGAAGAAGAAGAAGAAGAAATCACCTTTATTCATCACAGCACACAGAGAGTTACTGCACACGCCATGCAAGTGAAATTCTTTCTCTGCATTTTACCCATTAAAGGAGCTAGTCTACTACTAGCCACTGAGATGTCTTACCCCGGTGTGACCTAGTTGATGCACTTCGCTTTATTAATTCCCGTAACTGTGTTGCTTCCTCCTGCAAGAATGTATGGCGACTCGTTGCTGCATAACAATCTCTTAATTGCTTTACTGTGCTCAATATGAACAATAACCATTTATTCTTTAGCCCAAACACAGCTTCCCAGTAATTGTTTCAGTGCCACAGTGGTCAAAAACCATTTGCCCTTCCAGGGTCAAACACCTGACATCAACAAAAAATCCTCCTACCTTAATACCTGAGCACATAGAATTACAGCGACACCAGTGTTCACAACAGTGAATAGCACACACAATCCTCATGATGTATTTAGCCCATATTTGGCTCCTACACCCATCCTGGAAGTCCTTCCTCCGCGGCAGACCAGGAGCGTGGGCTGCCAGCCGACAGTGGCACTCGGGGACCCAATTCTTTTGTTGTCACCATTGGTCAGGTGGTGATCTTCTTACACGTTTTTAGTGGGTTTTTTTTTTTTACAGAAGATACCCCAGATGAACATGAGGAGAGCATGCAAATTCCACACACAAAGGGCCCTTAAGGGGCAGCAGGCATCAAAGGTATGGTGGGAGACACGCCCCCAGCACCCCAGTTGGGAATCAAACCCGGAACCTTCTAGCTGTGAGGCGACAGCGTTACCACCATTCCACCGTGCCACCAAAAAGTGACCTACATACTCCAAAGGACCTCAGTCTTCTAAACAGGTGTAGACAACGTTTGGCCCCTCCTGTATAGGACATCTGTGTTGTTTGTCCAGTCCAGTTTGTGGTTAAGGTGAACACCCAAGTATTTGTACATGTCCACAATCTCAATGTCAAAGCTCTTGATGTTCACCAGTGTAGTCTGTGGTACCTTCCTTCGGAAATCAATCACCATCTCCTTCGTCTTGCTGGCATTTATGTGTAGGTGGTTCAGTCCACACTGGTCTACGAAGTTGGTTATGATCTCCCTGTATTCCTTTTCATTCCCCTGTGATACACGTCCAACAATGGCTGTATTATCTGAGAACTTCTGGATGTGACAGCTGTCGGTGTTGTGTCTTAAGTCTGATGTGTAGAGGGTGAAGGCGAAAGGGGAGAACACTGCGCCCTGTGGAGCCCCTCTGCTGCAAACTACCACACCAAACATGCAGTCATGAAGCCTCACATACTATGGTCTGTTGGTGCGGTAGTTGATGGTCCATGCAGCAAGGTGGCAGTCTACTCTAACTCCTTCCAGCTTCCCCCTAAGCAGATGGTTGATTGTGTTGAAAGCACTACAGAGATCAAAAGACACAACCCTCACCATCCCCGTGTTCTCCAGGTGTGAAAGATATCGATGAAGCAAGGTGATGACTGCATCCTCTATTATTGTATGAATGTGTGTGTGAGTGGGTAAATGCAGACTTGTATTGTAAAGGCACTTTGAGTTGTCATCGGGCTATATAAATACAGTCCATTTACCATTTAGAGTTTTCGACCAACTCACCCTGGAGTTGATATTACTCTGTGCTGCCAACCTTTCAATTTAGTTTGTTGTGAGAGTTGGTATTCGGTGAATTCTGTACCATTTTATAAGCAGGCCCTCTGTTACATTACCCACGTAGGGGCCAGAGTCATTACTCCTCAACCCCAAGGAATTTTGTTAAAAAAGTTAGGCAGCCTAATTCGCATTTTTAAAGATTTATATATATGCAGAGACTGACCAAATGGCCTCTTCAAACTGTTACATTAAGATACAAATACAAAATCAAGGGATTGTTGAATGAGTTGAATATAACATATTGTACAAATTCGTAGTACTCACCTCAGATTAGATTGAGCATTTTCCTGCTTGTTTAAATCACATCCATTCTCACACAGTGGAGTCTCTGTCAAGTTGAAAGGTGGTTTTGGTGATGTCCTCTGATTCAAAGACCAGCCCCCGAAATTCAGCAGACTGCAACTTTGCTCTTATTTTGTGCAGTGCTCTGCATTATCCGTGTTCTCCCCCTTCTTTATAGGTAGTGGTTTGCTAAAGTAGCTACTTAATGGCTATTTCTGGACATCTGTCAAAGTAGAATACTTCCTTTGCTAAAAAGTGTTGACAAGGAACACGTGTAGACAAGAAATGTACATTAATGACAAATGACAGTTGTTGCTGTCTTCTTCTGTTAAGTTTTATGGCAGTTGGCATCCATAAGTGTTGCATCACTGCCGTCTGCTGGATTGTAACATCACAATGCAAACTATTTACAGTGTCCACCCAAAGTGATCTCATTCATGACATTGTCCATTCTATAAACCAAATCCAATTCAGTTGCTGCCTGGTATGCAATGCCGCGTTTTGATATAACTGGATCAGAAGTACTATATTGATCCCAGAGGGGAAATTATTCTAGTTACAGGTGCTCCTTATGACAATATAAAACAAAATATAAATATAATACAAAATATATACACTGACAACTAAACAAAATATATACTGTTTAGTTGTCAGTGTATATATTTTGCGTAGTTGATGTTGAACATTTCAATTGTCACACATGCGTAACGGCATACCAGTTATCTGCACCACTGGTTACGAATAAGTTTTGTTGCATGAAAGCATGTCAAGTGTCATTTGCGTCAATTGAGTCTCACAGTCATGTGTGAGAGTTGGCAGCCCTGTATTAGTGTCAACTGCTGTAGCTGTCTACAGCTGATTGTTTTGAGGCTGATGTAACAGATCTCACTGACAGTTTGGCATCTTACACTACTTTTTCAAGTAGCAATTAGGATGTGTAACCCCTTCCAAGAGACAGAAGATCAGGAAGGCTTCATAACCTCAATCATCAAAAAGGCGCAACAGAAAAAATATAAATATGTATATACACAGTCTGTTTTTTTTTTTTTCTTTTTTTTCGGAATTGAAAGAGCAGTGATACAGTAAAATAACAGGGAAATCCAAGCTGAGTATTAATGTAACGTATAGCGTGACAAGTAGAGGCAGAGGTTGAGTGTGAAGAGTGTGTGTGTGTGTGGGGGGGGGGTTCCGGGCCTTGTTGATAAGGCTGACAGCAGACGGGAAAAAACTGTTCTTGTGGCATGAGGTTGTGGTCCTGATGGACCGCAGCCTCCTGCCAGAGGGGAGTGTGTTGAAGAGTTTGTGTCTGGGGATCAGTCACAATCTTTCCTGCATGCCTCAGGGTCCTGGAGGTGTACAGGTCCTGAAGAGACAGGAGATTGCAGTCAGTTACCTTCTCTGCAGACTGAATGACATGCTGCAGTCTGCCCTTGTCCTTGGTGGTGGCAACAGCATACCAGATGGTGATGGAGGAGGTGAGGATGGACTCAATGATGGCTGTGTAGAAGTGCACCATCACTGTCTTTGGCAGATTGAATTTCTTCAGTTGCTGTATGAAGTACATCCTCTGCTGTGCTTTCTTGATGAGGGGGCTGATGTTCGACTCCCACTTCAGGTTCTTGGAGATGATAGTTCCCAGGAAGCGGTAAGACTCCACAGTGTCAATAGTGGAGTCACAGAGGGTGATGGGGGCAGGTGAGGCTGATTTCTTCCTGTAGTCCACATCCATCACCACAGTCTTTAGAGCGTTGAGATCTTGGTTGTTCTGGTTGCACCAGCTCACCAGATTGTCAACCTCCCACCTGTAGGAGGACTCGTCACCATCAGAGATGAGTCAGATGAGGGTAGTGTCGTCCACAAACCCCAGCTTCACGCACTGTTTCCTGTCAGACAGGAAGTCTGTAATCCACCTGCAAGTGGAGTCAGGCACGCTCAGCTGGGAGAGCTTCTCCTGAAGCAGAGTTGGGATGGTGGTGTTATAAGCAGAGCTGAAATCCACAAACAGGATCCTGGCGTAGGTTCCTGTGGAGTCCAGGTGCTGGAGGATGAAGTGGGGGGCCAAGTTGACTGCATCGTCTACAGATCTATTGGCTCTGTAGGCAAACTGCAGGGGGTCCAGGAGAGGGTTAGTGATGTCCTTGAGGTGTGAGAGCACAAGGCACTCAAAGGAATTCATGACCACAGAGATGAGGGTGACGGGTCTGAAGTCATTAAGTCCTGTGGTCCTTGGCTTCTTCGGAACAGGGATGATGGTTGAAGACTTGAAGCAGGCTGGCACGCGACATGTCTCCAGTGAGGTGTTGAAAATGTCTGTGAACACTGGAGACAGCTGATCAGCACAGTACTTCAAGGCAGATCGGGAGACAGAATCCAGTCCAGCTGCATTCCAGGGGTTCTGTCTTCTGAAGAGTTTGTTGATGTCCCTCTCATGGATGAAAAGAGTCGTCACTGAGGTGGGTGGGGAGGGGGAGGGGGAACCTTTAAGGTGGGGATTGGTAGAGGTGACTGGAACTGGAGCTGTTGGGAGGTGTTGTGGGAGATGGTTGCTGGACTGTCCCTTTGTCTTTCAAAGTGGCAGTAGAACTCGTTCAGGTCGTTGGCTAGGCGTCGGTCGTTGATGGTGGTGGTGGTGGTAGATGGTGATCATCATCTGGTCTGCCACCAAACAGGACAAGAACAGACTGGAACGGACTGGAAAGACTGCTGGGAAAACAAGCCCTCCATTCAGGACTTACACACCTCCCCACTGACTAAAAGGGCAGGAAGCATCAATGCAGACCCCTCAGATCCTGGACACAATGTGTTCCAACTTCTCCGCTCTGACAGACGTTGTTTTTGTGTCTGGTTGTCTTGGCATTCCCAAGACAACCAGACTCAAAAACACTTTCTTCCCACAAGCCATCACCCTGATGAACAATTAGCTAATAATACGGTGTCACAAACCCTCTGATACCAAAATATCCACTGACTGGATTTATAATCCATTAAAGCATGGTTATTAACATTGGCATTCACCACTCACTGTCACTGTAAACATAAATACCTGCACATTGTAAATTTCACTGTATATATTGTCATTATTCTTTGTTTTTTTTAGATTTATTGTTTATTTTAGATTTTTGCATGACTTCAGTCTTCAGTTTTTTTGTCTTTTGTCCTCATTGAGCTGTATGGATACCCCAGGTGAACACGGGGAGAACATGCAAACTCCACACAGAAAGGCCCTTTTTTCCTCGAGCAGCAGGCACTGAAGGCATGGTGGAGGACACGCCACCAGCACCCACAGTGGGATTTGACCAGGACCTTCTAGCTGTGAGGCGACAGTGTTACCACTTGTGCCATCGTGCCACCTAGTGCCACCGTGGTTGTCTGCTGCTTTTGTGTACTTCTATCTGAAATCAAGGAACAATTTGTTAAGAAAAAACTTACCCTGCATTTTGAGTGGTAAAAGTGCCACAGCTCTCATTGTAAATTGCCTATGCATACTTTCTAAAGTAGAAAAATTGAAAAAATACCTGACATTTTACGTAAACACTTTCAATGAACCACTAAAGCTTTAGGAGAGATACCTTTTTCCTCAAGATGCTAAACAGTGCAGCATCCGATATTGTAGGTTATTAACTGAAATCACCACCATTTCATTTTGGTAGCATGGTGGCACAAGTGGTAACACTGTCGCCTCACAGCTAGAAGGTCGAATGTGGGCTGTGGGCCCTGGTGGCGTGTCCTCCACATGCCTTCGGTGCCTGCTGCTCGAGGAAAAAAGGGGGTCTTTCTGTGTGGAGTTTGCATGTTCTCCCCGTGTTCACCCGGGGTTTCCTCCTTAAATAACCCCCACTAAAAACATGCAAAGAAGATCACCACCTGACCAATGGTGATGACAAAAAGGATGGGTCCCCGGGCGCTGCTGTTGGCTGGCAGCTGGCAGCGCCACCGCTCCTGGTCTGCCGCAGAGGATCAACAGACCGAGGATGGGTCAAACACAGAGAATTAATTTCACAAAAAGCATGGTGTGTGCATGTAATGTATGTGGTGCATGTATATGTAATGCTGTGATAATAAAAAAGTACATTATTATTAATTATTATCATAATTCTAATTAACTTAAGACTTTGAGTATGAGGTCAAGCAAATATTTTGGAAAGGTCCACATGTCCTTTGTATTCAGGATCAACTCTATCGCTATAATTTGACTGGTTCTTTCCTGGTGTGAACTTGTGTGATTTTTGCATTTCAGCTCATGACATCAGAAAGATCTTTAAAGCAGTCATGATTTCTCTGCACTAGTACCAGCTCGTAAAACTGTCCTGATCTTGACATTTTTTCCTCCTCAGAAGTCAGAGAATTATCACTGCCCAAGAGGAGCAATTAGTTTTTTTTATGTTTGAGATGTGTTATTTTTCTTCTAGTGTGGGCCTTAATTGGGTTACTGTGTTTTTGCTGTCTCATTCTAACGCTGCCTGTTTTTTTGTTGTTGTTGTGTTTGTTTCAGTGTTCCTGCGGAGCCACAAGAGTCTGGAGTCTGTTGATCCTCAATTCACCATGCGAAGAAAGATGGAGCAGCTGCGAGAGGAACTGGAGCTCATGGAGCAACTACGAGACGTGAGACACACTTAACCTCACTGTTTACTAATTATTAGTAATCACATTTTCCTGTGATTTAAGGAAAACTCTGTTCCGTTTTGGTGTTTGTTTTTTGTTTTGTTTTTATACAACCTGGGTCTTGATTTTGTACTTCTGTCCACCAATTCAATCAGTGATTAAAAAAATTTATTTACCATGTTTCATTGTGGGAACATGACATCAAGACAGCACAGACAGGGCAGATGATCACATGTTTTAAATCAGACCCCAATCAAACCAAACCCCAATCTGTGTTGTTGTAAACTGTGTAAATGGCAAATGGCCTGTATTTGTATAGCGCTTTGTCTTTGTGGCACAGTTGAACTTTGCTCAACACATTATTATATACTAACTGGAAAAACTGCATTACTAACATACTGTTAGTAGTGTCAAACTGAAGCAGAGCAGTCCTTTTGTAGACTGACTTTCTTTTTTAACGTTAACCCATACTAACACATACCTATTGATATTGTTGTTTACTCCTCAGAGCATCGAGAGCAGACTGAAGGTGGTCCTTCCTGAGGACCTAGGATCATCTCTGATGGATGGCGTTGTGCTCTGTCATCTGGCTAATCATATTCGCCCACGCTCTGTTGCCAGCATCCACGTTCCCTCGCCTGCAGTGGTACTTCTGAAACTATCAGTCACAACCTTTGACCCCTGAGATGAATATTCTTAATACTCTAAAAAACAAAGTGCATAAAATGTAACACTTCAGAGATTCTGTTGTGACATATTCTCTTTAAACAAGTTGCACATAAGACTGGTGATTATCGAAATGGAAATGTATTTTGTTTGCAGGATCATAAGTGTAGAAAAGTATTCCTTCTGTATAAATGCATCTTTGTGTTACTATGTGTTTCCAGCCCAAACTCAGCATGGCCAAGTGTCGGAGAAATGTGGAGAACTTCCTGGATGCCTGCAGAAAAATTGGTGTACCAGAGGTAAGACCAACCTGTTCTCACTCCCAACTGTCACATATGGACACTTGGTCAGAGCCCCTTGGTGTCACTTTACAAAGCATGGGGTACCCCTTTATTGTCATTTTTCAACGTGCATGGTAGTCTGATAGACTTCTATAGGGCTGTTCTCACTCCCAATGCATCAAATGATATCATAAAAAGAGCAAGAAAAGTCCACCTATAGAGGAGTTTGGGGTGGGTGAATAAGACAAGCACAGGACCTCCACCTAGGAAACCTAGATTCGTGTCCAATGTGAAACCAAAAGTGGAGGCTTTTTTTTTGTATGTGAAGTAACAAACCTCACCAAGTAGTTTTGGTACTTAAACCTAACCAAAGTGCCACTGTTTCACAACGTTGACCTTGATGATTATTGTTGTTCTCAGCCAGCTTTATTTTGGAAATAATTGGACGTTGTTAAGCTTATGTTGTTTTATTCCTACTAACTTGACTGTGGAGCCCTGCACACTGAAAAATGACTAAAGGTACCCAGTGTCTTAAAAAGTGACACCAGGGTGCCCTGACCAAGCTTCTATATGTGATGAATTGGAGGTGAGAATGTGTTGGTAAGACATGCCACTTCATACAATAATCACACCACCACCCACTTAAAGCTGTGACAACAGCATAGTCACCTCTGAACTGGGGGTCATTTTGAAGTTTCTTCTTGTTTTTTTCCAAAACTTACCACAAGTAACATTTCTGATATGGCATCAAATGCTGAAGACTTTTTCTGTTAAACTCTTGTCAAAGTCAAAGATTGATCTTGCTAAATGCTAAATGTAAAAAATTCCAACATGGTCACTGGTGTTATTGTACACAGTATTGACCACACTATGACAGCACCAGTTTCAGCTTTTCACGTTGATTGCTGAAATTTGAATAGTTGAATAATGTCAGATTGCCACAATTTGCTTCATAAATTCATCATAAAGTTCTCAGTTCTCAGTTTTAATACAGCCAAATCTGAATCCACTGACATGACACAAATCTCTGAGGTCGGGACCATATAGATCCAGTATGATTTATATGTCCCAAGGATATCATATCTCCAATGTTCACAAAACATAAGATGCTCCTCATAATTCCAGAAATTGCCTGATTATCAATGGCCTAATAATAAGTATATTCCTTCAGTATCAAAGTAATCCAGTGATAGTCATCTGGCACCCATTCTTACACTGTAAATGGGAACTGCTAATGGCTAACTACATGCAAACGTCGAGTAAAAAAACAGGGCCCATATTGTAGTCCACTGAATCCTTAGCAACATGATGCTCCCTCTTTCCATTTCGAAAACATTGTGGGAAATGGGGGCAGACGTTGTCCTGATTTTGTTTAAGGGGTGGGCCACAGTGCCAGACTTTGAAAACATCTGTTGTAGAGGATTGCCGCATTTAATCGGCAGTTTTATCAGGGTATGCCAAATAACCAGAGTAACTGATAAACAAAGTAGGCAGCCCCTCTGCTGCTCAAGGACATTCTGAAAATCAGCCCACAGATTTTAACCAGCAACCTCCTACCTGAAAACACCCCCAGTTCATCAGGTTTTTTTTTTTTTTTTTTTTTTTTTTTGGCTTCAGTTGACTGATTGTTGATCAAAAATACACAATACATAAAAGGAACTGTAAAGATGTCCTGCGAATAAAACTGTTATGTTTACAGGGTCACATTAATGACAATGCAACATTAGCAGCTACATTATCTCATGATTTATGTATGTCAGGTGAAAACTGAAATTGAGAATTTTTACAGGACACCAATGATGACACTAAACTGTAAACCAGATCTGGGAGACTGTTGATTTCATTTTTAACAACAAGCTATTTGTCCCAGGATCCTCCTGAAATCAGAACTGATGCCTGAAATAACATTTTGTTACAGAAATGTGACATCATTCTTTAAATTTTCCATTTTCAGACTTATTTAAAGAGCCCTGTATATTTCCTTTAAAATCAAAAAGAAAGTAACAGTATACTGTTACATGGCTGCCTGGGAGATCCTCATCTCAAAGCCGAGATCTACTGAATGCAACACTTGAATGTATGCCTGCTACTACCAAATAATGTTTCTATCTCTAATTTAAAACTTTTGAACCACTTAGCATTTTCCCAGGACTAGTTTACTGTTCCTGCCTGACTCCTTCTCACTGCTTCTAAACGAGATTCTAAATGTTGACTTTTAATGCTGAATCACCATTGCTTTGCTGCTCGTGGCTTCCAGCTTCCTCCATTATGACAGGAGTCAAACAAAACAACAGCCTCAGTCTCAAACAGAGCTGTTATGGGTTTAGTGTGTGTGTGTGTGTGTGTGTGTGTGTGTGTGTGTGTGTGAGAGAGAGAGAGAGAGAGAGAGAGAGAGAGAGAGAGAGAGAGAGAGAGAG